>LR141969.1:0-11338 GCA_900659605.1 Tisbe holothuriae | reverse complement strand
ATCATCGAATGCCGTCATTTAGAAACGGTTTCTTCCTTGCATGCATCCATCCTATTTTTGCCTTGTTTCCTCAATCGTGATAGCCGCTCCTGATGCATTTCTTTGCCGTTTCTCTCGTTGTATCTGCTGCCAGAGGCTCCATATAATGATAAAATGAAGAAGGAAACATAACAAGCTCTCTCTCTCTCTCTACACTTTGGAGCTGCTATCTCTCTTCAGTCTAGCTCTTTAAAACAACAATGGAAGTGTTACAATATGGAAGAAAAGGTTGGAATGCAATGATACACTTCCTTGTTTAGTGATACGTGCTGAGTGCTAACAATTTGGCTGTCCAAATGATAAGAGTTATCTCCAAAATTGTAACTCTTCAGAAGAGCATTGAAGACTTATAACGTATGTTTCATGCCACACACCAATACTATAACAGTACACGAGACATTTTAAAATGCTTATTTCAAGCTCTTAATAGAATTAGAGCAAACAAATTTGGCACCTTTTGTTTCTTATCATTTGGACAGCCGAATTGTATGTATATAGAAGGCCTATTTTGGCTATTTGTATACAATATCTTCTTGAACTTGCAAGTTCCATGGATTTGAGAAACTGTTTTCTCCCCCATATGGCTGATTGTGTGTCTACAGCCAGTTTAGAGAAGAAGGAGGAGGCGAAGATAGAGATAGAAAATCAACTTGGTTGTGGGCATGATATCGAAGCAGCGGAAAACTAATTTTGGAAACATTGCTGATGTACAGGGTGGGTCTTTGATATTGTCATAATCTGGATAATTTGCAACATTTTGTGATGGAAGCATAAAACCAGTAGGTCACAATTAATATACTTAATTATATACTTTCAACACCTTTCATTCTCATGTCATACACTCTCTAGATATTTGCTGAAACTAGGTTTTTGTGATTTTAACGCATTTTCATAATTAATAGCTAAATTCAATTGATGCAAAATTTACATTCTCATAAAGTTAGATCCAATTTGAAATTTCAAAAAATGTGTTTTTGAAGTTTTACGATGCAAAGGCCTATTAATTACTTTCTAAAGTTAATGTACTGGATAATACGATTCTATCCCGTTAGAACTCTTTGCATGCAGAGATTTAATCTAATGGGCACATTCTTGTGCAGAATTTCAATTCTGTTGCATTATTGTATGTCATACTTTTTCCCCTTTCCAAGACAGATGTAGATTGATGAGAGTTAAATGAAATGTTGGGATTTAACCATCTCAGCTGTCCAAATGATAAGAAGCAAATGGGGCAAAATATTTTTGTTTTAATTCTACTGTATAAAGAGATTGAAACAAGCATTTGAAAGAGTCTGCTACCTCTTGAGTACGACTTAGAAGCAAACATAAAATATTAACTAAAAGTCTTTGTTGGCACTTTGGAACAGTTTCAATTTTGTCTAGATAACTCTTATCATTTGGACAGCTGATCTAACCATCTCATGTACATGCATTAAAAGTGGTGAAAACATCTCGTAAAAGTGTAGGAGAATCGCTATTTTTATACGTTTATACGGATTGCATTAAACTCTCTCTCCTCTCTCTCCTCTTTCTCTCCATGTCTGTTCGCCGCGCTCGATTTGTTGCAAATGAATTGAAATGTATCTGAGAAGAGGGCGCGTTTGCCTTTTGTTAAAACTAGAAAAGAGTGAAATACGTGGAGTTTGCAGCATATAATATTAGTAGAAATGTTCTATTTATCTAGTTTACTATGTATTACCCCGAAGTTTAAAGCTACGACAGTGCATCCAACTTTTACGCTTAAACAGGCTTGTTATCATAAATGTAGCTATAGTTATATTTACTTGTATATGACTTGATCTTAATTAGATATTGCAGTAACTCAAATATATAATGTTACAATCAAATTTCCCGACTCCTATTCTCTGTAGCCCTCTTCCAAGTACCATTTCCTTGTCGTCCCGTAGGAGGGCCTTTTTTCAGAGCGCTCATGTATGTCCTCCTCTAGCAGCAGCAGCATAGAGCCCGCTGTAGCAGATTCTCTCTCTCCTCAGTCGAGTGAATCTAGCGGATACAATAAGAAGTGAGATTCGTCGTTCTAATTAGTCAAAGTTTCTGATTGAAAGCTGTGCGCGTATTGTGTAAGAACATTGTTTTGTCATGATGCTTTGACATCCTTGTAGGGTGGGGATAAAACATGCATTGTTCCGATTGAGTGCAGTTGACATAAAAAGTCTATTTAGTTGTGTTTTAAACCAGTACAAGTGTAAAAGGCTTTAACAGCCACTGTGGTTTGCTATCAGCTGTTGATGTTTGTGTGTCCTAATAATAACAACTGTGTACAAGTTCAATGATCGATTTAGTGCGTGTGTTTGAGTATTGAATATCAATTGCTTATTTGGAGCAAGGTCTGAAGCTGTAATGACGTAAAATGAGTGCGTGTTAATAACCCAATTTAATTTGCGACAAAGCGATTGTGACTTTTTAACCTTAAAGAGGTGAACTTTTGTGGGATGACCTTTTTGCATTTGAGTGACACAGAAAGAAGAAAGTTTGCGGCAGGGATGCCATATTGTGCAGAGTTGAAGTGTGCTTTAGAATGAACTGGCAACCCTGACGTGAAAAGATGGTGTTTGAGTTTCTGTCTTCATTTCGCTCCAGGTATGAAATAAATAATCCAATATCATGCATTACTAGAAGTTACAATTTGGAGATCAGCATTTCTCTCAAAAATGTAACTCTCAAGTAACTTGTAATTCCTCAGCTAGATATATCGACTGTCCAAATGATAAAGGTTCTCTAGGCAAAATTGAAACTATTCCAAGAGCCAACAAAGACGTTTAGCAAATTTGTTATGTTCTGCACTGATGTTATATAAGTACATAAGAGGTTAAGGACTCTTTTGTAATTGTAACTCTTCAGAAGAGCATTGAAGACTTATAACGTATATTTCATGCCACACACCAATACTATAACAGTACATGAGACATTTTAAAATGCTTATTTCAAGCTCTTTGTAGAGTTAAGACAAACACATTTGGTACCATTTGCTTCTTATCATTTGGACAGTCGATATGGGAAATGTAATTTGTAGTCTAGTCAATTCAAATGTAATGTAGTAATGCCTATAATCCAAACCAGACAAAACAATGGAACCACATTATGCAATACCGATATTATCAAAAAAAGTGTACAATATCCTCTTTAGATTCCGTATATATATTCAAATCTCCCGCCCTTTTTCCCAACTAATTATATCATCGGAAACGCTGCTTCGATTTGTAGAAGGTGATAAAAATACGTCTCTTATTATGAAGGATGTATTTTTGCACTACTCCCAAGGTTATGACAATAACAAGATGTTAAGACGCCCCTTTTTCTGTCACTACTTTATGGGCTCTTGACATTTGGAAGAGACAAATCTTTCAGAAAAAAGTAGTACAAATAATAGGACAACTCTACAGTACAATAGCAAAGCACTTTCCAGGATTTTGCCAGCAATATCTAAATGAGTTTTATAAAGTATGGTTATTAGTTTCTAACAGTTGAAATACAAGTTATAATTGCATTATCAGCTAATTAGCAGTTCAATAATTGCATACAAATTCTAAATACGTTCTTAATACGGAGTTCTACATAAGTGATAAATTCTTGGAATGTGTTTTGATTTTGTACTGTAGGTTGGAAAACAGTTTTATGCAGTCTTAAAAAAGTTTATTTTGGTCAAAATTGTAATCACGTCATATAATGATCATGTAAAATTCGGGCCAATGTCAGTTCCCATGCAAAAGAAAGAAAGAAGGTTAAGAAGACTGAGGGGGAGAAAATTTGCTCAAGGGGGTTGGCTGCCAATTCTCACACACACTCACAACAGAAGCTATTGTAGGAATCAGGGTTGCCAGTTTGCATGAAAATGTATTTATTTGGTGTCATTATTACCACATATGAGCATATCTTAAACCCAAGCATATCTCAATATATAAATTTCTTGAGCCTTACTTACTTACAACCTAGCATAATACATTTGTATTTGTTTAAGTAAAGCTGAGTAATGTTTTTGCTAAATATTAGCTCATGATAAATACTTTTATGGCGACCCTGATTTCATGACATGTCCTATGTAATGATATTATCCTTATATTTTTTGCTCAAGGCTGAACTACTTGCACCGATCACCTTTTATACAATGCTCCAAAGACAATTGTGTTATTATTATTCCATTTATATCGACTCTGAAAGGCGATTATGTCACAAGAAAACGGTTTAAAACGGCTCTTTCCATGTCAAAACTGAGTTTGTAACTAAGTTTTAGTTTGTCGAATGTAATGTTTAATTAATCATTGTGAACAATTACATTTGAAAAGTAATTCTTAACATTTTAATGGAAACAGTAATTGTAATTTAGGTGCAATTCTTTGCTACTTTAATTCCTAGAATTACGTAATTCTTGACGTTTCTAAACTATTCTTGTAAAATAAAGTAATTTCCCGGTAGCGCATAGTATGTCCGACTAATTTTTGTGAGAATGTCCTAGAGTACTGTTTTGAATAATTTCGATTATATTAAATGAGTTTCTCCGACCAGATGAAGCATTAGGAATAAATCCGACTATACAGAAGGATTAAATCCGACTATACAAAAGGAATAATCCCAACTATAAGTATTAGGAATAAGTCCGACTGTACCAAGAGAACCTTGGTTACAGTAAGTAAGGGTTGGTTTAAAATAGATTGGGTTAAGGTACTGTAGGTAAGTATTAGTTAGGATAGATTAGGCTGGGTTGGGTTCAGTTAGATTACGATCAGTTTGGTTAGGTTCAGTTAGGTTGAGTTAAGCTTGTAAAGTTAATATAGGTTAGGTTAGGTTAGATTGGCTAAGATTAGGGTAGTTTAGGGTAAGCATTTACTTTGCATGACAGGCCGGACGTTCTCATTAGCTTAAATATCCCATAATATAGGGTCGGACTTTCTCATTAACATATGAGTCTTTAACTCATGGGGTCGGACTTTCTCATTAATATTGCTGAAGTCGTTGAAAATCCTACTTTTGAGTCGGACTTTTTCTTTTTGGATTTCGGACTTCCTCCTACTCTATAGTCGATTTAATTCTGACTATGCAGTCGGACTTATTGGTGGATTCCCAATTTCCCCAATGCTAGTGTGTAATGAATTTTGGTTGAGACAGATATGTATTTGCAGCAAAAAAGACTCTTAGATTTAAAGACAGTTTGATCCAAGTAACATACAAAATAGGCCTCTTTTAAACACTGCACTGCCTTTGTCATAATTTTAGCGGGAAAAACACGCCTTCCTTTGAAATCACGACAATTTTCGGCATAAAAATCATTCACTTGGAATATCAAGACAACGGTAAAATAACTTGAGGGTGAACTCAAGTGTGAACGAGTAAATAAATAATTATGAGGTGGTTTTATTCACCGGAACTAGCGTTGGGAGTATGACAAAGAAACGGATAATTTAAGCTTTAAGCGTTATAGTCCAGGAAATAAATGCAAATGTGAGCACAAGTTCGTTGGGGAATGGTTAGCACGCGGAACTGCTATGCAAGGGGGCCGGGTTTGATTCCCGGCTTTGGCGTATGGATTTTTCAAGTGCCCCTAAAAAGCTGCCACAGTCCTTTATGAACTTGCCATTGCAATGTGCTTTTACAGTGAACCTGAAAAGTTACTGGTCTAAAATATATAAAGAGGGAAACAGCAAATATTTTTTTTAAAAAAATAATGCAAATGTACCTGAATAATGAATTGTCTAGAATATAGAAATTTAGTCATATAGGTGGGTTCAAAATCTAAGTTTTATCTCCCAATCATATCTTTTACTTGGGCTTGACAGTGTGTCCAAAAATGAATCACCCCATAAGTTTCAATTTAACACGTGTCCTACTATTTTTGTGGTCCTTATACTCGTAATCCCTCAATATAACCGTTTATCAAGTCCCTTATTCGGTAATTTATACCCTTCTGTGTCCTTGAAACACATTTGTCAGCAGCAACAGCCTTCTTAAGGATCCTTGAATACGATCATTATACTTTTAATAATGTTGCGACGAAAAACGGCGTAGCGACATAATTATAGTGATGCCCTTTGATGTGGCGCGGCAAAAAATAATGGCGACGTCGCTCATTACGCGCGGTATTAATAAGCGCCGCACGTGCGACAACAATCTTTGAAGGGAAGGCAAAAACTAGGGTTATTTTATACATTTACTTGCATGTAGATACTTCCATGTGTTTTAAGTAAAAAGAAGGCCTCTTTAGAGGCATACAGTAACTGCAGAACAGCAAGCTTAGGGACATAGTTGTCTGACTTGAGCCCGTATAACGGTGATATTCACAGATGGCGCCACCAGGCTTTACTTCATTTGCTAAGGCCTAGTTTCTTTTAGGCCATGCAGATTTCAGTCGGCTTTTAACATATTCTAAATTATAACTAACTATACCTCAAGTGCAGTTTTGCCGTTGCCGGGAATTGAACCTGCAAATCATCAGCTCACAGGCCCAAGCAGTACCATTGGACAGCTACTGCATTTCTCTCTAATTAATTAAACATATGTATTTACAATTTTTATCTATACACTTTCTACAAAACATCTTGGTATTTAGTATGCATATTGATAAGGAACTCACGGTACAAAAGGCATTTTATAACCATTACTTATGCATCTATTACTGAAGGTAACGAGTAATTAAAATGCATTTTTATGCATTTATGCCACGTTTAGTATTAATCCGAGGAGAAATCTTCCTCTTCATGACAAGATTGTGTCTTCCATCTTTTTCCCCTCCCCGCCCAGTTTTCACTTTTTTGGCACGGAAGACATGCTAATTTAATTTACCTTATGAGGCTCTCAGAGCTTGAAGAGAGAGTAAAAACTTCTTTCATTGAGTACCCAACGAAAATAATGTGCTTACCCGCCGAGATTCGTTTTTGTTACGGGATGCGTCGCATACCAATTGCAGATGAGTGTATGCATTATTTTCTCGAGCTCGTATTAATGAAAGTGCGGATTTAAGGAGTTTTAGTTTAGTGCGGGACGAGAAATGCGACTGGTGTGCGACGCTGACGTCAACGTCTATCTGAAACGAATCTCGGCGGGTAGTTTGTCGGGGTTTACAAGCTCCGTTATCACTTTAGACCATTCTTGTGTAAACTTTCGTTTCTTTCCTCTGCAAACTGCAATGCATGAAATATGGTTAAAATGGATTAGAACACTCGTTTCTTACATAACCACGGGTTAAGATAATCTTGTCTTAAATATGATTTTCCCACCTTTTACGAGAGGTTTTCATTACTTGGCTGACGTCCAGAGATTAAGACTTTTTACACCGAAAATGCGTAGCGACAAATTACATATTTACCTCGAATAAATCTGGATAAAATTGGGTCCAAGGTGACAACATGTGGGGATAATTTAGGTCGAAAAAAGGTGTAAAAATGGGGAATATTTAATTAATTCAGTTTAATAGAGACAAGGGATGCTATAAAAACTTATCATTTGCATTACAGTATTTACTTTAGCATATAATATAAAAACTGTTATACTCAAGGATATTACAACAGTACAATATTAAAACACATACCAAGAAATAACCACTTATGTAGAACATAATATAACTCCGTATTATGAAGGTATTTATATACTTTTATGTAATTATTGAACAGCTACTTAGCTGATTAATCAATTAACAATTAAAATTATACTTTAAGTGTTAATTACTAATACTCACAAGACAAGAAATAAGTTTCAACCCTGCTCTCCAGGAAGTGCAACACCTAGAATTCCCTTTTTAACACCTTTCCTCATTAGAATATATTTTACAAGGACGCCAATTGAATAAATTAAGAGCTCCTGTTTCCACCCTTTTCTTTACAAAAGTCCCAATAATAACTTCCTTGTGTGTCCCTTTCACGTCTGTTTTTGCCATGTTTGAAGTGCCTATTATCAGCATTAATTAGTCATTTTCTATAGCTGGAGGTGTCTTGAACTGCAGGTCGTGGAAAAATGAAGAATGATTATCCTTCATATTATATTTTGTAGATCGGGTAATCTGTTTTTGTGGTTATTCTCCTGCTGCTGCTGCTCTACAGTACAATATCAAAACATATCCCAGGAGTTTTGCCAGAAAGTTTAAATGATTATTTAGCATGATTATTAGTAATTAACAGTCTAAATACAAGTACTAATTAATTAATCAGCTAATTGCTATTCATTAATTCTATAAAAGTGTCTAATTAAACTCTTAATGCAGAGTTAAGCCATGTTCTTCATAAGTGATAACGTTTTGGAATGTGTTTAGATATTGTACTCTAGAGCTTCTGCTTCGTGCAAAACAATCTTCTTTTGTTATAAAACACATTCTTTATTGTATTAGTTTATTTTAAAGAAGTCACGAAATGTATCAAAAACAAGTTTTCGTCATCTGTTTGATCCTTTGATTGCATGTTTGAGCTTATTTTAAGCACATATTTGGTATTATTAAAAAGTCGCACATATGGGTTTTCTATTGCATAACAAACCCCACCCTGATGTTGTGAAAAAGTTGCTTTGTGTGTCATAATAACAACACTTTTTGCTGAGCTAACACAATCTCTAAAGTCTGCTCAGTAAAAAACTTTGATTTTGGCTAAATTACAATTACTTGGTCTGAAAATGAAATTAGTTACTTTTTAATTACAGAAACATTCATTATTGTTACAATTACCCATTCTTGTTAAGTGGTAATTGTAATTCTCAGTGCCAAATATTATAAGTTACAATTACTGTAGCATTGGAAAATGAAACAAATTACAATTTTATTTTCCTAAGAACATAGCATACTTTAATTTCGTTACTTTTAAAACACACTCACAAGTCTTGAGTCTACTTTATATCCCGGGCCTTTTTTTCCTCCTAAATGAATCTATTAATATTAATGCTCATTTTTGCCAGTAATGACGATCCTTTGTTCCTTTTCCTGGTGATCCCGTTGGGATTCTTGTGAAGTAATCACACGGCCAAACATATTTCTGAAAACCCACTGTAAAGTTTTACTTACCCGCCGAGAAAGAATTTCGTAAGACCACATTTCCGTACTGTGGCGGACATACACCCAAGTACTGCATGCGGTCTTAAGCTTACTGGGCTGCGGTTTTAAGGCATTTTTCCTTCACTAAAACCGCAAAGCTACTAAATGAAAGTTTGCTTTTCCATTCTACGGCTGTAGTACCGTCAAATAACTGCACAAGTACAGAAATGCTGTATTACAACATTTTTGAAATCCTTTCTCGGCGGGTAACTATTATGTGTTTGGCTGGAATTGAGGCTCATTAATATGCCGTACAATTGTATAATGTTACTAAAAGTATCGCAATTACAACATTTTTATCTGTTTGGTTGGGATTAAATCCCATTATTATTTATAGCCCTATGATCCGTAGCCGTATTCGAAGAGAATGTCAAACCTTTTTGTCTTTTTACTGTCGATATATTCAATAAAATTCGACGAATTCCAACAATACTAATAAGAATTTTAATACTTTATACACAACGCATCTTCTTTATTTTACACCCTTTTTCATAAATCGTGCACCAGCCGATCATTAAAAACGTTGCAATATTTTTATTATACTGCCATCAACATATCGGCTGCCCAAATGATAAGAAGTACAAGGTGCTGGTTCCTATACTACAAAGAGATTGAAATAACATTTATAAGGGGCTTTTTAACTTCTTATGTATGTTTATAGTATCTGTACAGAGCATAGAACATACGTTAAAAGTATTCATTGGCTCTTCTGAAGAGTTACAATATCGGCTGAGAACTCTTATCATTTGGACAGCCGATATTTATTCAAAAATGTTGCTCTCTCATCACTACATTTCGTGCAGAATAGGAAACGGGGAATCAAAAAATATGATTCTTTGTGTTTTTTTTATTTAGGGCAACATTTTGGGATGATTTTTAAACACGCCATTTTTGGCGGAAATATGAGTTCTTTTGAGCATTGATTTTTAGGTTACACGGAAGCTGTTGTTCAATTTTAAACAATAAAAGACCCAATAACATTATGACCTTAAATAGGTACATTATATGTTTCCTTGTCGGTCTTTTCAATGGGGACATAATTTTTAACAATGGATGATATTTTCCAACTCTAAATTTTGATCAAATATAATTGAAATATAACCTTGGAGTATAAAGCGGAAATCGCCTTGGATTTGATGTAATTTAATCCAAATCTGTGCATAAAAGGGTGCTTAAATAATTTTCCTAATTAAATTAATAGACCTTTTCTAACCAGACTGAGCTCATTAGCTAATATTAACTTATTAGGACCTTTTTACATGACGCATCTTTACACTTCCAGCTTATTTTATCGTGAAATGTATCAAGATGAAAATAGTGTTAGCTTACTTTTTAACATCGGGGTTTAATGGTAGTACAAGAAAAGGGCTGCTAGATAAACAAAAATATGCACTAAAATACACATTTATAGACAAATATAACTAAGGTTACTTATTCTATTACAAATTTAGAGTATAGTAACGTTGATTGCATAGTAAGAATATTCCTAATATGTACTTGACAGTAGCAATAAGTTAAGTAAACTAACAATGAATATTTTTATATTTGAACATTTTACATTAAATGGCATCCCTGCCTCTGACGCAAAGATGCCTCTTCTTCATCTCGCTCACGTCTCTCAACCCCGTTACAATTTACAGCAGTTTGTTTAGTCATGGAAATTTGGCAATCTATTTTTACTACTACCCGCCGAGATTCGTTTATCTTACGGTATGTCACATACCATTCCATTGCATGCATTTCTCACATTACGTACGGCGCGGATTTAAGATATTTTTCCCCTTAAATCCGTACTTTCATTAATATGAGAAATGCATGCAACTGGTATACGGCATACCGTAACAAACGAATCTCGGCGGGTAGGGTTAAAATAAGCGAGAATCAGATACGGCCTCAAAGGTGTGGAAATAGACCAACTTTTTTCAATTTTAAGCGCGCCATTTGTCATTGAGAAGAGTTTTATATGTGTGTGCAGAAGGATTTAATTTGTATAAAATAGTCTAACAGAGGCCTTAAATTAGGTTAAAGCGCCGAAACATGATACGTTGAAAACACAAAAAAAAGCATTTGCTGGGTCGGATTTCCGCCATATAACCAAAGAGTATTAGAGTAATAAAACGATATCAGTCAGACGAGAGAGAGAGAAAGAGAGAGAGAGAGAGAGAGAGAGAGAGAGAGAGAGAAAGAGTCACTCCCCGTTTTATCCCGAGAGAGACTCATTTTGGCGTAGAGACACATTGGAGGAGCAGTGTCATTCTAAGGTTTAAAAGCTCA
>LR141968.1:0-11355 GCA_900659605.1 Tisbe holothuriae | reverse complement strand
TTAAAGTTCATCTCAAAGTTTACTCAGCCCTCAGCTGTTTCCTCCCTTTTACCCAAAAAGCCTTAAATCCGCACTTTATTAATATTAAATATGGATGCACACATCTATGACTGGTTTGCAACGCATTCCCGTAATAGAAACGAATCTCGGCGGGATAAAAATTTCCCAGTTCATCACAATTAGGGTAATGTTTCTTTTATAGACGTTACATCATAGAGAGTTGGGGTGCGATCGCTGTAATAAAATTTGTCTGGAAACAGTTCTTGTAGTGTCTACTCTCCATTTCGAGGTCTATGCTGATTTTTAGACTGTTTTCTCTGTCATTATACCAGTCTCCAGACAAAGAAGACCACTGTGAGCAGCAGAAAGATGGAAAACCAAGATGCATGTAGGAGGCCACATCCAGCAAGGTGAGAACAATTCAAGAGAAAAGGGTGTGCTAACATTATAGCCAACAAATCGGATTGTTATTTATTGTTGTGTACATGATTGTATGACACTCATATGACGCCTGATTAGTACATTCAACAGAAAGAAATAAACCGTTGAATTTGATTTGCAAAGCAGTCGGCTGGCCAAATGATAAGAGTTCTCTAACCATAATTGTAACTCTTCAACAGAGACTTTAACATGATTTGTGCTCTGTATTGATACTATAAGCATGCATAAGAAAATAAGGACTCTTCTAATGCGTATTTCATGTTCTTTATAGAATTAGAACCAACTAAATTGTCACCTTTTGCTTCTTATCATTTGGACAGCCAGGATAACCTAGTATAACGTTAAAAAAAGTATATGAAATATCCAATGTTCTCTGTAAGAAGATCAGCATCTTGTTAAAGAGTAATGTTACATTATTATATTTTAAAATGATTTTCTTTCTCCCCTTAGCCACCCTTCTCTTCCCGCCGGAACGAGTATTGAGCCTGTTCAGTCAGAAGTGTCCGGATTTTGTGAGGTGGAGGGACCAGTGGATGATACCACACACATCAGGTGTGCGAGGCCCCCATCTGGGACTGTAGGAGGTAATATTAGGGACAGGCGTGAAAACTCTGTCTCGAATTTTACAGGACAGGGTTAAAAATGATTGTATTAGCATTTGAATTAAGAACATTAAACTTAATTTACTTAAGTTACTTAAACTTAACTGCTGACAAATTGCTTGTATTTGGCATTACAGAATGCTCACTTTAAAGACAACTAACTATTGACTGTATTCAACCCCCGGCCCCCCTTGGCCTTGTTCATGTATGTCATACAGAAAGAGTTTATACCCTAATAATGACAAACCAATGCAACACCAAGAATACGCAATTTAATAATTGTTTAGGAAATATGGCCAATAATGCCAGTTTTTTAAGGTCTAAGTTGATTTTTGACACATTTTGGGTGTCCAAGCAGCTAAATCCCTGGTATTATTTTTAACAAATAAGTAAAACAAGATTTAACCATTCTGTTCTGTACACTCTATAAATTTCCTTTCAACTTTCAAGACCGCTACTATCCTTATACATGCATATAATCCAAATTATCCTTCTTCCTACTCCAGATGGGATCCACCAACAGCTGCAACCTTCTGTCCCCTATCATGGCAACTCAGGATATGCCATCCGAGACCCTCAGGCACAAGACTCGATTGCAGCAGAGAGCAACAGAGTTGTTGGGAAGAAAGGTCCTATTTACCAGGAGAAGGTCAAAATCGAAAAGGTATGGCCGGAGGCATATTTTAGGAATGAACATTCCCGCCGAGTTTCGTTTCAGATAGATGCTGACGTCAGTGTCGCATACCAGTTGCAGAAGAATGCATTTGCATTTCTCACATTATGTATGACGCGGATTTAAGATATTTATTTTCCTTAAATCCGCACTTTCATTATTATGATAAATGCATGTATACCGCTGCGACTGGTATCCGCCGCATCCCGTAAAAGAAACGAATCTTGGCGGGTTATCAAGATAATTATAGTGGATGAACGTTATATTCGATTTTTCATTAGAATAACTTCCATAATAAGATATAATTATATTCTAGCTTCTCAATAAAATTGGCCTGAGCAAAGAGGATCTTATCACAAAGTCGGTTCGGGATCTGAACAGGTTACTAAAGACACTACCAAAGACAGACCAAGATGAAATTAAAAAATGGAGGAGAACCCGTAAGAACAGGTGAGAAACTGCGAATTAATCAACAATATAAACTGATTTTTATGTGAGACAAGTTGGTACATACAGAAAAACTCGGCTGTCCAAATGATAAGAGTCCTCTAGCCTAAATTAAAGAGTTTCAGAAGAGCTAACAAAGACATTTACCATATCATGCTTTAGGCCGTGTCTACATTGGAATAAAACTAGAGAATATTTTCGGAATATATTCCTCGAACATTAGTAAAAAAGGAGGAATAATATTCTCTCAGAGGAGAATAATATTCTCTCAGAGGAGATTAATATTCTCTCAGAGGAGAATATTATTCCTCCCTTTCTTGATCAGCCAACTGCGCTGGTGGGGAAAAAGGAAGGAATAAAAGGAGAATATTATTCTTAGCTTATTCCGGTGTAGACACGGCCTAATGCTCTGTCTTGATACTATAAATAAAATACAAAATAAAGGACAATTACAAGTGCTTATTACAAGCTATTTATAGAATTAGAACAATCTGATTTGGTACCTTTTGCTTCTTATCATTTGGACAGCCGAACTGTAAACTTTGCAGACAATTGGATTATTAGCCATATTGGAAATATTCTACAGCATTGTACTATATTTTGTCTTGTACTGAACCATTGTATTTTCTTCTTCTTCTTCCAGAGGCTACGCCAAAAAAGGCCGGGAAAACCTTGAGGCTACTGGGAAAGATTTAGTCAAGGAAAACGAAAAACTGAATAAGGAGTTGGAACAGGAGCTGGCTGGATACGTGAGACAACTATTTGTAAATATATAAATGTGAAAAAATTTAATGCCCAAGTACTTAAGATGAAGGGTTTAGCTATTCTTTATTTACAAAAAGAGAGATCAGAATATTTTAGATACATCTCTGATCAAGCTGATGTTATGGACAGTCTCAAACTTAAATCTAAAAGGAGGAACCATTTAATAATTTGTTACAATACTGGCAATTAAGCCAATGTTTCTCATAACTAAAGTAAAACAAAGTTGTGCAAGTATCTTTTGCTACTTCCTAAATTAACCATTTTTTTCAAAAGTTGGTTGGATCATCCCTAGTTACCCAGGGCACTCACTACCTCTCAGTTCATTCACCAGACACGCCATGAAAGCTTGAGTGCCGCAGGGGGGATTCAAACCCGCAACCTCCTGGGCCGCAGGGACAAGCAACTTGCAATCACGGCTACCACGTCCCCCCATTACCAACATTATATTCCCTCATATTTTCAGGAGTTTACCCATGCTGCCATCCAGGCCTCAAAATTAAATGGTGTCTCCGACGGAGACAGGGAATACAACCACAGGGAATTATACGCCAAGCTTTGCATGAAGGGACCCTGACCACCGCCCTCCTGGCCATCACCAGCGACCGCCAAATTTGAACTATAAGATACTGAATGTTAAAGCATACCGTAAATATAAGCTATGGATTGTAATAGTTTGATTATTGTTTCATTCAAATGTGTGCGGGTGCATAAAGTTGAAAAGTAATCCAATTATGACTAACATCGAGCAACTTGTCCAGTATTTTTGTACTAAGCACAGTGGTTTGGCAGGCATGATTAGGCAAAAAATAATTTTCCTTTTTTGACATTTGCTTGTGTTTAGGGATAATTGGGCCCCCCTTTAAGCCTATAACATGACACATTTATTATGTAAAATTTTGTAGGAGACAGTTGCAAAGTCAGAGGTTTAGCTAAATTAGGGGTAAATATCTGGAATTTCCTGTTTTTCATTTATTGGCTGCCATTAAGATATTTATTACTAAATTATTAAAACTATATTAATATGCAATCTTCAGTTAGACCTGATCATGCCTACTAACTTGCAAAAGAGCAGCTTTGGAACTTCTAAATGCTATTTTTTGTTCCATTTTTGACCAAAATATGAGTGAAAATAAACGCAATCTCAGTTTTTCTCACTTTACACATTCAGCCCCACGAGTCCCCGCCTTGGGACCTATTTTATCGTATTGCTCTCATTTTTCCGGTCATTTTGAGTACAAAAACACTTGTCGGCAAGAACCGGAACATGTACTTCTAAAGCTTTAAAGATGACGGAGTAGGCAAGGCTTATTATATAAAATACCGCTATTTTGGGGGCGCTGAATGTTCAAAATGCATATTTTAGCTTGTATACAAACATTAGTCCAGTTATATGTTAATAAACAGTTACCTAGGCATAATTTTGGCCTTAATCTTTATTTTTTTAAATAATTTTTCATATGCCACTCCCTAAAAAGATTAAAATTGTGATTTTATAGTAAGATATTTGGTCTAATTTGCGTGGTATTGTTATGTTATATGGGTTAAACATAAGTTTTACTAATATATATATTAAAAAATTATAATACGAAAAGATTGCCCATGAAATTACGGATCTTTTGATACCCATTAACCTGTATAATGAGTAACTGTATGCCAGAGGCATACATGCACATCCAGTGAAAAAGCTAAAATGCCTTACTACCCCAATATGACCGAATTTGACCCAATATGGGAAATTGTGGTTTAAAGTTGCAAAAACATGTCAATATGCAGTCTTTTTTGCTTCTTATCTATTTAAAAAAGGCAATGAAACACATACCATACCATAAAAGTTGGTTTTACTATTAAAGCCTATTACTTATAAGCATAAACTCCCTAATAGTGCCTGCTTTTCTTATTTAAACCACTGTGCTAAGTTCACAAATGGCTCGGCAGATATTATGATGAAAATTGCAGGCAGATAAGGTAAAATATAGAGGGGGCCGTGGTAGCCGTGATCGCAAGAAAGTTGTGGGTTCGAATCCCCCCAGTGACAGTCTAGTCTAGTGAATGAACCGAAAGGTAGTGCCCATAAATATACAATAAGGGATCACTAGAAAATATTTAAAAAAAAGGTAAAATATATTGTCAGAAATGATAAAACTTGCCTGTCTGGGATGTTCTAAGGTGTGTGTGAGTGTTGCTGGATGGTGTTCTATATTTCTCAATGTGTATGCCCATCATATTAAATTAGTGTTTACAATTATACAAGGTATTGCTCACTCGGCTGTCCAAATGCTAAGAGCTCTCTTGCCAAAATTGTGCCTCTTCAGAAAAGCCAATGAAGGTTTTTAACGTATGTTTATGGTCTGTACAGATACTATAAATGTACATAAGAGGTTAAGGACTCTTTTGCATGCCTATTTTATGTTATTTATAGAATTAGAACAAACGGATTTGGCAACATTGGCAATTTGGACAGCCTAGCCGCTCTAACCAGCTCATGCAGATTTAAACTCTAATTGCTTATGTATAAAACAAATACATGGCTATCACAAAATAAAATGCAAACACAATTTAGATTAAGCTGACAATTTTGAAATGTACATTAATTTCTTCAAAAAGGGTAGTAAAGAAAAAATGTGCATCTACGAGAATGTCAATCCCTGCCCATACACTAATTATACTTATTCTATATGTTTTAAGGTATGCAGTAAATGGATCATGTATCAATCAATATAGGAATGTGTGCATTACTTCATGTGTACTTCTAAAAGCTTTTTTTGCAAAAAAGTCAATATGCAAGACCAATAAAACAGTATTTTGCTGACTTTCTTTCTCCCTGAATTTTTTCAATGCTTTCTAATATTCTGTATAACAATCAATAAAACAATTGTTAAACAAAGTTTACAAGTAAACACTGCTAAATGTAAAAAATATAGATAGAATAAATAAATAAATTTTATATGAATAGTTATGTTATGAGGAAGACAAGCAAAAACTGAAATTACTACATTGCAATACTTTGTTACAATTAAACAACGTTAACATGAATTATTAGAGACTACTGTGCACAAAAAATCAATTGTTTTTATATTACAAACAATCAATATTAGACCACTCCAGTGAAGAAACAAATTAGTGTTTTATTAATAAACTTTGCCTTTAAAAATGAAGAAGCAACATATATTTCTACTTTCTATTGTTTTAATAATACTTGCAATAATAGCTGCTGTAATAGCCGCTGTTGTCTTAAGAACAAGACACATAACTAAGGACAGGGAAAGTGGTAATGTTACCATAGTATATAAAATAGTCATTAATATGCAAATTAGTTATTGTTAATACCAAAAAGTACATGTGTGAGCAAGTTATATTCAAATACAGATTGCCCTTAGTATAGACACTTTTCCTCATTTTGTCAAGCCAGCTTAGTGAACTCTCAGTGATTTCACTTTTCTAAAAAAAATCGTTTATAAATTGACCCAGGTGATCCAACTAAAACTTCTTGCATGCTGTTAATGCATATTTTTCAGGTTGTTGGTCTGAATGGTCATCATGGGATTCATGTAAGATCACATGCGCTGATACAGAAGGGTCCAATACAAGATATCGGACAGAATCTAGACCTCAGAATATGGATGACTGTGATGGAGATCCTCTGGAGACAAAGACATGCCAAAAGACGTCAGAACAGGAGGAAATATGCAAAGGTAAAATGGAAAACTTATATTTATAGATAACTTGCTTGATTAAATAAGTTGGCGTACCCCAGGAAATTATGTATATTGGCTCTTATACAATCTGGGTTTAAACTAAATTTTGATCAGGAAGAATAAAATGAAGGTACCTGATTAATTATTAATGTTTAATTAAAAATAGTCGTTAGTAGTAAAAACTTAAAATACAAAAGTGAGCTATTCAATAAGTGTGTAAAAGTGGTTCAAGGTGTAGGTGCTTACTACAAAGTTGTAGCACCTTATATTTAAATGTTATTGTTATAAATACTAAGTCTTAGTGTCTGCATGGTAGCATTAATCTCTTTATTTACTTTAGGTGCCTGCTGGTCCACTTGGCAACCCTGGGGACCATGCCTACCAGACTGCAAGAATAACATTGGCATCACAACACAGAAAAGAGATCCAAAGGCGCTCTTTGGTGAGAGTTGCCCTGACGGCGTGAGTTCAAATTCAACTACATGTCCCACATCAATGGAAGAATGCGAAGGTGAGTGTATGATGTACTATATTCATTATTTCTCAGCTTCCTTTCATTTCACCAAATCAACCCTCTTTTATCCTTCCTCCCTCTTCCTCATTCTTTTTGCACACTGGAATAATTTGCTCGGTCTCACAAGATGGTGCAGCAAGAGTGGAAAAAACCATATATGAGCTTAGTTGTGTCCTACTTTTTTCTACTTTCAGGGAAGCCATATAATGCTAAAAGTGTCCGACATAATTATAATGTCAATGAAACGTTTAATATCATTCCAGAAGCATGCATGACCCCCTGGTCCCAATGGGAATGCAGCCGAGACCTCTGCTCGGCAGAATATAAGGGTCTTTTGGAGAGCAGAACTAGAACCAAAATCACTTCAGAATGTGTGGGGCAATTAATTGAGTCAAAGGAGATAAATAAGGACAATGTGGTGCCATGCCAGAACCCTCTGGATATTACAAGTTATAAAGGTATATTAAAATATATTTATGAATGGGGACTAAATAATCCCACCCACAGGATCTATATTTAAAAAAAATAGCTACTAGTATTTTACTCTAAAGTTACGGGTGTGGGCTTACTTTAAAGTCATTTCAAAACTATTTTTCAGTTGTAATTTTTAACATGGGGAAAGTTTAATACATACAGTCATATCAATTCTGGCATAAAATTGTTTTTCAAAACTTAGCCCCCTTAGAGAGCTCCAACACGGGAAGGAAAGGAAGAAGTTATTTGGTTAATTTGTCCAAAAAAATGTTTCTTGTTATCAGAGGGTAAGAAGAAGTTTTTCGGTGAACCTTTACCATTTCCTTCTTCCTGGCACACATTGTTAGCTGAAGAAGTTTTTCTTCCAATTAACCATAAAAATTTCCTCATTCTTCCCAGTGGAGGAGTTCTCTTAAAAGCTTCCAGTCGTAAACTATTGAATCTGAACCCGCTCTTCTCACAATTATTTCTCAATCTAGCTGCTGCCACCAAAAACTCTTTTGGACTTAATCCCCCAATAAATGCATTAACTAATGGTAACAGTATCTTCAAACCTGTGCAAGCCGTGCCATATCCATGGTTTAGTGTAGAACTGGAATGTGAAGGTAAGGGAATGAAGGAAACGAAATTACATTTTAAAGTACTAAGTTACCAAGTACTTATCCCAGTATATGTTAATGAAGTAGACAACAAATTGAACAAAGAGAAACCAAGTCAGCAAGTTCTTTAGAGACATCCCAGAAAGGCAATTTTTGCCATTTCTGCCAAGGAATTTTTTGAACATAGAATATTTTTATCTTGCCTGTGTTTGCTGGTGAATGAGTGCAAAAATGTGAATTATTCTAAGTTCAAAAATTTCTTGCCAGAAATGAGAAAACTGCCAGTAGAAATGGCAAAAATTGCTTGGCAGAAATGAGAAAAGTTGCCTGTCTGGGATGTCTCTTAAAGAGAATTACTTGGAGAAACCCTTAAAGTACAATTTTAAAGTAATTTCTATTTCTGATTGGCCATTCTAAATAATTATTACTTTCACCAAACAACTATCTACTGCAGCTATAGTGCGTAATGATTGCGTCAAAATCTCAGCTCTGTCACTGTTGTAGAAGTATTAGTAAGAACTTGTTTCAGGATTGTAGTGACACTGCGACTAATATATTACTGTCATAAGGTACAATTTCAGGAAAGGCTAGATTAACTCCTATATTTTTAGAACAGTTACTGCATAATTACACATTTGAGTAAAAGGCAGTGGTTATTACAGTTACTTAATTGCAGTGACATTTCGCGGCATTGTACTCAAACTCAACACAAACGATACCATCAAACTTGATTTCTTCTCCCAACCCATTGAGCTGAGAATTGGCAATACGCCAGTCCCATTTGAGTCCATCCATGACAATGCACCGCTGGGAAATGAGAATAACTTTTGCAATAAATTTAATGGCAGCGCCGTGCCGGAAGATGCTGCAAAGAATATAGATTATGTGGTGAGCTAAAATGAAAATTTGGATGTATAGTTTGGTTGTCCAAATGATAAGAAGCAAAATGTGCCATATATGTTTCATCTAAATTTAGAAAGAGCTTGATAAAAGCAATCAAAAGAGTCCTTTACCTCTTATATATGTTTTGTATCAGACTGAGTACGGAGCATCAATTTGAAACATATGTTAAACGTTCTTTTGGTTCTTCTAAAGTGTGTCAAATTTGGCAAGTTAACTCTTATTATTTATGTTAAAGTCATGGCATGTAGATACCTGGGCTGTCCAGAGACTGCAAGTTTAAAATTAAAATTTGCAAGGTTTTTCTTTTTCTTAGACGGCAAAATAGAGCATCGATTAACCTCAGCTTCAGTGGAGTAAATGGGAGCTCGACATCCTGAGCCCAAGGAAAACCGTTTCCTTTTTTCTGCTGTCTAACTATTTTAGGTGCCAAAACTCCCCTTTTCTCTCATAAAAAGACCATGATTTCTACAAGCCATGGTTAAAGTGTTTACAAGGGAACCTTAAAATGATATATAATTACAAAATTAAACATTGCAAAATTCCTCTATATTTTGAAGCAAGTTCCTATAATTCCAATTGCATTAATGGTTACAAAATTTGCAATTATATTTGTATTATTTATGCTAAAGTGTTGATGTATACAAACATAGCCCATAAACATCAAAATTTGTTGTATTTTGTTTACAAAATATTTATTGCTACTAATATTTTTGTTGGTAACCTCAGGGGCATGTTCTGAAAGAGGATTCTCCAAACTATTTTGTTGTTGTTATTAATTTAATTGCCTCTATGCAGTTATTCCCTTGCAAAACACCACTCACCGGAAAGATCATCACCATACAAATGGCATCTCTGGACTCAAACAATCATGAAATAGAATTCTCATTCAGAGTTGCGCAGTTCATAAGAGAAGAAGTCAAAAAAGGGAAAGAGTGGTGCTCCAATGTGGCATCTGGACAGAATATACCACTGGATGGGGGTAAAAAATGGCCTTAAGGTCTTTTATTTATTTAATGTTTACTAAAACTTACAGTTACTTTAACGCTTTTAAAGTATTGTAAGTTAAGGCAAATATTCACTTTCAGCTGAAAACTTATTTTACTTTTCTGGTGATCTCTTATTGTATTTTGTGGGCACTACCTTTCAGTATGCTTAAGTGGCAATTTTTACCATCATGTTGTAGTTGGGTTTCAAACCCCATTCCCTTTTGGGTTGGAGTCAAGCAACTTGAAAATATGGCTACCATGACAAAATACAAAAGGTCAAGACAATTTTACCAGTCAGACAAGTCCATTTCAATTGCCATTTAATTTTCAGTCATTGTGACCTCCTCAAAAAGATTCAATGATGTGCACGCCCCTGAAAATGTTCTCCAAGATAACAGTGGTAAATTCCAGAGCAAAACTAGACCTGGAGAGTCATTTCCATACCCATGGATACAGTTGGAACTACCATGCAGAGGTAAATCAAAGGAAGAATGTAACAAAATCTGGAACTGAAAAAGAAAATATTGCCTGTGACAAGGAAAAATGAAACATTTTATATGATATATCAGTGGAAAAATACCACATGAATCACGGAAAAAAGGAAAATACCCAAGATTCATTTTACTCCTTAAGGTTCATTAAACGGGGTCCAGCCTGTAAAAGTTGTGGTCCATCCAGTATAAAGTAAGCAGGTGACTGAGTTTTCATAATGTTGCTGAGTTAGTCACAATTTCCCCACATTCTGATGGTTTCCTTTGAGCCTAAAGCTGAGCGCATGTGCAGATGGGACACAGGGCAGGGTTAAGTAATTTCTGTGAGATTGGACCAGTTGACTATGAACATTTCATGATGTTTACTAGTTATATAAGCCACACTGTACTTCCAGCTTAATGAACTTTAATGTACGTGCATGCTTTCCTTTCATATGATTATAAATTACATGATTGTAAGACAAACCTCCCCTGTGTAAAGCTTTAGGCGGGCTGCCTGGGAGAAATCAAAGGCAAAAACTGAGTCACTTAGTGCTGCCAGCTAGCTGGAAACTGAGTACTCAGATTTATCATAAGCAAAGGCGGGAAAACCGAAAATTCAAAAAAAATATCCTACACTGGGTAACCTTAGTAATATAAAGGTCTTGATGTAAGAGTAACAATGCTATACATCACCCTCTCTCATCTTAGCCACAATCTCCCAAGTCATCCTTACCATACCCAAAGGTCACGACAATCACAAAGATGTTGAAGTCCGTATTGGGA
>LR141967.1:0-11343 GCA_900659605.1 Tisbe holothuriae | reverse complement strand
AAGAGCTCGTTGAGCAGGCGGACGAGCTCCTGGGCTGAGCATTGGGACGAGAGGGAGGTGAAGCCGACAATGTCCGCGAATAGGATGCTAAAAGGAACATAAAATAGGTTATAATTGTGTTACTGTAGTTGTTCTGCGGCAAAGCAATACTACCGAAAGTTTCCTATATGAGTAACAATAAGCCTTTAAATTGTTGGTGAGTACAGGAATTTAGATAGTTTGACTAAATTAAAGACCAAAATAATTAATATTTTGCTTAAAACCCTTCAAAATTGAGGTAGGTAGGAAACAGTTCATTCTTTTTATTAAAGAAAACTCCAGAACCTCATTTCTCATCTCTTTGACGTGTAAAAAGCAAAAAATAATAAGAAAATAGAGACCAATCAATTGAGCACTCCTTACCTGACATTTTCATGCCTCTGAATGTAGATCTTGTGGAATTGTCCGGAGACTGGCGAGATGAGATCCTGCTTCATCTCCACGGCCACGTGCTGGGGGAGCACGGAGAGGAGGAGGCGCTCCTGGAAATAAGAATAATATTAATTAACAATAAAGCATTCTATTAAAACAACGATGATGCTTTTAATAACATATTTATAATGTTACTCTCATTACCATACTACGTATACTGCATACAGGATGCAGGATTTTTTAATAGTAGGCTCAATTCCTCATAGAATTGCATCTGTATGGGATGACTTTTATTTTTCTGCGGAAAATAGGTGTGTATATTGATGGTTTCTCTCCGTCCTCGTTTGCACAAACGTGCAATAAAATGCACATATAAAGTGCACCACACTGCAGTCCGTAGCCAAGGTAAATACCGCAGCAGAGAAAAACCACCTTTAATCGATATTAACTGTGTATTCTGCATCCAAATATAGACTTTTTGCCATTTAAACTCAGACATCTCATCTCTAGCCTGAACAAGTCAATATACCCTCTAGAAATATACCAGGGTATAAAGGACATTTATTTCATCCCTATAGCCCCTCAAGGGTAAAAACTTTAGGCATTTGTAACTGCCAAAGTTGGAAAGATCTAGAGCCTTCTATCCAACCTGTTTGTTCCTTCTCCTGTTATATAGCCTTTTTATTTAGCAGCTCTCTCTCTCTCTCTCTCTCTCTCTCTCTGTCTCTCTCTCTCTCTGTCCTGTCTCTCCCATGCCTCTGTCACCCTAACTGTGACCCGAATAACTAATGCGCCTCCATTCTCTTTGTCTTGCAGGATAAACTATAAAATGACCTCCATTGTTGGAGAACATTCATTCTGGTGGGATTTGAACTCTCCTGCCTTGGAAGAAAGTCATACCTTAAATGAATGCAAAAAGGGGACCGCCACGGAAATTCTGCCAATAAGGCATTATTGGACAAAGGACGGAGAAGGAAGAGCGTGAAGGGCCCTTTAAAGACTTTTGACTTGAAGAAAAGAAATTGGAGGACTTTTGTCTCATATTAGGACTGAATTAAACTTGACTCCTTTTAGGAGAGTACACTGCACTTTTTTGAACGTTATTACATATTTTTTGAAGCCAGTTGCAATATTGAAATTACCGATATTGATAATTTGTTAGGACATGTTCCTACTTTCTACCACATAACAATGTTCAATATTGTAAGTCTTTTAACAAATTAGGCCCAAAGAGATTGATTTGTTCAATACTGACTGAAATAACACACAATCGTATTCTTACCAGCTTTTCATTTTCATCCTCCATCTCAAGCCTTGCTGCGATGCAATTTCTGGTGTCTAGAAACGCTTTCCTCTGGGATTGCTCCATCAGGTTGTGCACAAACAGACCGACAAGGTTGACGGACAGGAACACCAGGACATTGGCGGCAAGCTGGAAAGTAGTAAATACATATTGTATTAATCGTTATACATTCATTTTCTGTGGTTGATTCAAGGGTGTTGTAGGGGCATAACACCCTTGGGTTGATTACTCATTATAGAGGGCAAATCTAATGACATTGTACTTTCTGTACTTTTATGGTCAATTGATGGTATGAGTCTTCTTATCCCTATGAATTATGTGTCTTGTACTTAGGCAAAAGTACAATCAAGGAACAGTCGGCGTATGTACTCTTTAAATCTACTTTTTGAGCGAGGATCAATCAGTATAACTTTGTTATAACATGGAAAATATGCCAATGCATAAATATCTTATCTCATTATAGCCATCCTTGATTCAATAATGCAATCGGTCAGGATAGGCACACGAAAGGAAGAGAGAGTTTCTCGTTACAACAAAACAGGGTTGCCAGATTTAAGTTAGGGACGAAACCTCCTAGTTCAGTTAGAAAGTTGATAACAGTATTAAATATTGTAAATGGGGCTCCATGAATTAACTGGCAACCCTTGTAACATGTCATTCCCTCCGAGTCTGATTCTATTACACTCATTTGAGACATCATGCTATGGAATGATGTTGGTCATTGCTAATGCACTCTCTCCACATGTGAACAAGGCCTAGCTACAAAAGTTTTGTAACATAAGACACATACGGAGAGATACAAAAGAGGCTTTGTCAGCAGCCTTCTCTTTTTCCCGACCAAACAATTGATGGCTTACTCTTAACGAAACATCCTATTGCATCAAGTACAAAGTAGACCTTTAGAAGTACTGTATTTGCTGTCCCCATTGTTTTACGTCTTCATTAGTTGTTTGGCCAGGTTAACACAATGCCACTTGCCTTTCCGACAGTCAAGCAGTCAAGGCTGAGAATTAGGCCTAAGAACTGTCCTTGTTAATTACCCACATCACTCAACTGTGTCGACAGAAGTCTTAAAAAGTTACACCTTGTCTTAAGCTCTCCACTCTTACCAGACGTTGAAGTTTCTCAGATAGGGTCGTATGATGGCTTAATAAATTATTTTGTACATTCAACGTTTCTTGAATTAGACTTGCTTCCCTTCCAGACAAGAGTGCCTTCTAATTTCTAAATGCTCCGTCTATATTAATGAATGCAAGCATTGCATGTTGCATTCACCTGAGGCTGGAGCTTAATTACCACATGGTAATGTCTTAAGTATAAAGAAATGCTCTCTATCCTTCTCTCGTGTGCATGAGCGCATTGCATGTTTGTACTGCATGTAAGATAATCGGCCAATATATACGCATATAATGAGCATCGGTATTTGCATGATATAATCTTCTTATTTACACCTTATACTTGTAAATAAACAATTACTGGACGAACATATTGACATACCTAATAACTTGATATTTTACATTTTAAGAGGAAAACAGGGTAACATTGACCAATTTATGACAAAATTATTGCTTTCATGTGCCTGAAAAGCAGTCTTCAGCTTTTTTATATGATTTTTATTCAATGGTTTTTTATATTTCATTACCTGTTGCCATCTCAATCCAAAGTTGTTATTGGTGAAGCTCGCCGACACGATGAGATGCAATGATGGGAGGAAGATCCCCATTCCCAGGGCCACCGCCGTCTTCATCGGGAGCATACCGTAGACCAGGAAGATGACGAGGACAACCTGCCAGACGCCGTCAGCCTCAACATATCTAGAAGGGAGAAATGTTGAATCAATGTACTATGTATGTTAGAACTGACAGGACTGTACTGGTCATAAGATATCTATTTGTATAGCACATACAGTTCCCGGGGTTTTGTGAATTAATTCCTTTTTGTCCGCTAGAGGCTTTCAGGATTTGCGCCTCTCAAGCACTGTTATGAAGCGGTGTCCCATCATTAAATAAAAACCTGAGGCAGGACTCATGGCAACATCTAGCTGATTTACATGTTACTTTTGATGTTAGCCAAATTTATGTGCTACATAAAAGTATCTACCAACTGCCTCGTTTACAGACAAAATACCAGCCATCTCATGGATGCCACTTTGTCGAAGAAATAACAACATATATCATACTTTGGTCAGACTGGCAACCCTAACTCACCTCCTAGCCGCCATCCCATCATCATCATCCACCGTCGGCACCATGTGCACCGGCAGATTCACAATGACAAACGTCGTGCTCATGACGAGAATTGCATAGCACACATAGTTCAAATAGACGTCCTCCATCGACTTGGTCGCCAGGAAGATGAAGATGACGACAAAGACGAGGCAGTGCACCGAGTGGTAGAGGTTGTCCAGGGTCGGCTGCTGGACCAGGATGAAGCTGAGGATGGCGAGGACGGCAGTGAGGACGATGAAGAGAGCGACAAACGAGCTGGAATGGATAAAATATTTTATTCGCATTATTGCTGTGCTTTATAGGCGTTATAGCTTATTGTAAGAACGGGATCTATGTCCAGAAATGAACCTATAAATCCTGCTAAGTTGAGTAGATCTTATAGTGTAAAATGTTACCAGATAACTCCGCCCATGATCTTAATCAATTACGAACACTAATTAAGAATACATTCAATACATTGCATTGTGTAGTGTTTAGCCCGTCTTGGGGCATATGCACGGGTATGTAATTAATTAATGGCTTTCTTAACCAATATGAATACATAGAAAAGAATGCAAGGCGCATTGTTGCATATAAGGCGCATATTAGGCAACACCTGCAATGCATAATTGAAAGGGAGCGCAAGAAAACTGTTTTCGTTTATACTCTGTGATCGAGCTCTGTTTATACTTTATATTGCAACATTTGGTGCAATTGCAGAAGACGTACCCCTTCTCGATAAAATTGGAATTACTATGTTTAGAGCAGAACTAAGGGTATCATTGTGTTTTTCAGCCAATTTTACATATTGTGAGAGCTGAAGACAAAATTTCCTTGTCACCCATTATCAGAAACATGGTACAGAACTTGAGTATTCAAGACTTTTGCCCCCAAAACTGATAATTAAAGAATTCTCAAATATTCTTACTGTCATGTCTCAAACAACCCCACAGGACTAGGTTAGGGGCTTGGGGGCAATGTAGGTTAGGTGCCCCGCAGGGCTAGGACTCCCATAGGGCTAGGAAAAAGAGAGGGAAAACTGCATTTTTGTCACAATGCTAGGTTAGGTTGGGCCAGGCAAATTAGCTCTAAAATCTGTAAATTTTGCTATTGAGACAACTTGAGCATGGGTGTAATGGTAGTAAATGTAATCCAAACATCTTGCAACTGGGTGGGCTAGTGTAAAATAGGCTGAAAAATCCAAAAATACCCTTAGTTTGGCTCTATCGGAACACATTCCGATTTTATCGAGAGGGGTACGTGTTCTGCAATTGCACCCAACATTTAAAGATTTAAATGGGGCCAAACGATAACAGTTACTACTGTATTCCAAGTAGGTTCAAGTAATTTCAAGACAGTTATTGAAAAAATGCATAATAATGACATTATTATACGTGTACCATATTTTGAGCTTTACTCTTACCTGATTGAAGTATGCTGCAGTTTGAAGATGTACCTCTGAAAGAGCTTCTCCAGTTCATCGTTCTCAAACCGGTGCCGGTTGAAGACCCGAGAGAACGCCATCTTCCGATGGCTCTGGATCGCCTTCACACTGTGATCCATTTTGGCGGTTTAGTACTCAACCTTGTCTAGAATCCACTGTGATTCATCTTGAATATTCCACCGTGTCTCATATTCAGAAGGCACTGTGGCTATATTTTAGAAACCACTGTCATCCATTTTGTTTATTCTCTGACAAGCCACTGTGGTTATAAATAGTTGTTTTGGACCCACTGTGTCTTGTTCACATCCTCATTAGGTTCATTTAACGTTGACATGTCTCGGCATGATGAGCCGGAAGGAGGGTTTAGCGTTACACATTGCGGCGGCGGAAAGTTCCGTTGTCTGGAAAGGAGAAATGAGAGATGTACGTATTAGTACATTATGTAACATTATATTAACCATATTATAGTTGTCACATGTATGCTGACAAATAGTACATTGAATATGTGTTTAAAACGAAAAAATTGTACTAATTCAGTTTGAAAAGTTATCCTTAAACATATTTGGGCACTTTTGATGTTCTGTTACTTTTGTAAAATGGACACCCCAGTTGTTAACAATTTTTTTAAAACGACGGCAAAACTATTCAGTTTTCTGATGAATTGATATAACAATATGGCAAATGTCATTTTATTTGATCTCCAATTTGCCTTTGATATATTTATTGCCAATGTCAATAACAAATGGATCCATAGCCAGCAAAATTGAGAAAGAAAAAGCCTTCGTTTTCTAAAATCAAATTCGACTAATAAGCCTTTCACAAAGTTTTAGTAATATAACAGAGCGTTCACCGCATAGTTATAACAAGGTCACACGACAAAAATTACCCTAATGCCATCAAAAGTTATTGTCAGCTACAAATTCTACAAATGTCCTGAATGCATGTGAACGCAACTAACAGATATTTGTTTTCCTGCTGAGGCATAGGCTTTTGTCAAGTGTATTTCATTGTCTGGCTACTGTGTAAACGATGTAAACCGCACGGCTCCAACTCAAATTTCTCTTCTTCATCTCAGAAAGCATTATAATAAGTTTAATAACATAAACAGAAGAACAGTATTAATGCACCAGTTCTATATCCAGGCATTGGGAAGAATTACACTTGAAATTAATTTTATCCTTGAGAATAATAAAAGAGGTATTTGGCTCATATGTCAATGCTTTACACATATAACTTTGATATTAGTGTAATTTCAAAATGCTTGTCATAGAGTAAAATTAATCCCTTTTGATCATTGTATCCTAATCCGTTATACGATGCCTCACTTTCTTCCATCATATTGAGGTTAATAGGCAGGATTAGATGAATACATTTTAAACACGTAATTGTAGTAGTTTAAGATCCCGGCCCCGTTTTAAGTCCATCAAAGCGACCACTTTGAGATTATGTCATTATACCCAAAGGCATTGCATCAAATGATGGTGTAATTACACTCTCTGATGTATCTTAAACACTTCAGATACACCATAGCGGCTGTCCAAATGACAATAGTTCTCTAGACAAAATTGTAACTCTTCAGAAGGGCCAACGGAGACTTTTAATGTTTGTGTTATGCTCTGTACTGATACTATAAACATACATAAGAGCTTAAGGACTCTTTCAAATGCTCATTTCAAGCTCTTTATAGAATTATAACTAATAAATTTTGCACCTTATGCTTCTTATCATTGGAACAGCCGAATTAGGGCAAGGCATGAGTCTATAGGTGTTACAAGAAGTCCAAGTTATGCGCGACTTGTGTCGTTTAGGTGATGAATGACCGGACAGATGCAACGCAGAACACATTTGACCCTTGAGCTACGTAGAATACACATTACGTGTGTAAGACTGCTATTATAATACAGATATACAAAATATGTATAACAGTTACTGCTGTTCTTAGCGTTATAGAAGCCGGATGTAGGGATGTTGCTGTTGTTATAATATTTTTAAAGATCAAACAAGAAACAGCAAAGGAATCTCCTCATTATTGTTGTGATCTCCTTGTGGGATTATATCACATCTCTCTCTCTCTCTCTCTCTCTCTCTCTCTCTCTCTCTCTACATTGCACCGTTTTTGCTCCTTGCTCGTGTCATAATGTCCATATCTCTACACTTGACATTGATAAATAAACGTCCTCGTCCCTCTTTCTTTCTCCTCCCATCGCATTCATTAGCTAAGAATGTATTGCTGCTGTCGGGGAATCAGGTCAAAAAAAGATGCAGAAAGAAGGATCTGGGATTATGCTTGCATTTGAGCATATTGTGGCTCTGTAAATACTATCAAACTTGCTTAAAATAATAATATATTAATAAAAAACAGAGTAGCCGGACAATTTTAACTACAGTAAGGTTAATTTTATGCGTTCTGAATATTAAGATGACGTTGTATTTCCATACGAGTGTTTATTCGACGTATATTAAATTGCCAATATGAGTGCTTCCACATTTTTCATATTCAAAGCATAAAAATAGCCAATATTTTATCACCTCGGCCATGATTTAGCTATGATCACATTATCCTTGCAAAGCTAGCCCTGCACATAATGGCCTGAATAATACATAACTAATGCATTTACACGGTCAACTGCGCATGAATCATTTTCCGCAGCAGCCCATTTCGCGACCTTGCAAACAGAGCAACTGGTGAATTAATTAGTTTTTTTTTAAAATCGGCAGGAAAAGGAAGTTTGGTGGGCGGTTTTGAATATGCTGGAGTAGGGATTCCAAAACATTCTTGTACTACACGCTAGTTCGGGAACACTTATTTATAATACAATTCTTATTATAAAATATCGTTATAAAAGTAAAAAGCTGGTGTAAAGACCTGGTACAGTATTGGATTAATACTGGCACCTCTACTAAAATGCTGGTAAATTTTATACATAACAACCCAAAGAGGGCAATATTTTGATATATTTTGTTACTATTGTACTGGTAACAGAACGATAGCATCTTAAAATAACTTTTAGAAACCCTGAATCTGGAACTATAAAGAGTCTTTAATATTCCTGGAAGAAGTTACGAGAGTCTGTATTCTGAATATTCTTCTGTTGTCTGCATTCGCCCACGCTTCCAGAGCAGTTTTTCATCAAAACATAATACTTCCTAGATTACTTTATTAAAATATCTGCCGGACTTTATTAAACTTTTAAGAGATACAAAAACGATAAAGCCATTCTCTGAATAGTTTCAATTTTCTTTCTATATCTCCTTGGATTCGGCAATGTAAAGTCTGAAATGGAGGCAATAAATCCGACTCTATGATGTTTGCGACACTTTAGAAAAACGGATAAAAATGCAAGAATGTTGCATGGAAAAGTGAAGTAAATAGGAGGAAAAAGATTTATTATTATTACATTTCGGCATGTATATTATTGACATTACTATGTATTTATACTAAACAACGCGTAGCCTATAACTATATAAATATAATTTTGCTAATAAGAGGAATACAGTTTTTATTTAAAATGTTGCTTATTGTCATTGTCAAACAGAAAACGCAACATCCAGCAACAGATCTGCATTTCGACAATACGTGCGAAGCTTTCTGTTAAAATAGGAATTGGACGGCTCATAAATAAACTCAAATATCTTTCTCGTCAAGGCGAGATATATTGTAATATTCGTTCGCTCCCCATCTGGGCGAGGATTACACAGTGGTTTGAGAAATGTCATGTTAATTCAGTTAAACAGTTTTAATTCCCACTGTGTTTAAAACACCCTTTAATTGATTATTTTCCCATTTAAACCACTGTGATTGCAGCAACCTCAATATAAGAATGCTCTCATACCCCAAGACACATGGAAGAGAAAAAGTAGTCTTGCGATGATGACTAAACGTTAAATTTTGCGTGAGTCATCCAGACAAAGACGATGCCCAACATCTCATTTCTGAGGCAGGGGGTACGCGTGTCATGAACATGAAAACTTGAAAAGTACACCAGTCTACAAGGGGCAATAAATTATGTAAAAGGTCACCAAAAGTTGCCAAACATTAGTTATTTATATTTCAAATTATGTACATAGGAAATATGGGTTGTATTACTATATATTTAGGAAAAGAGAGACACAGCCACAAGAAAGACCATTTCTGCCATTGCAATACCTACTACGGGTAAAGAGGTTATTTGATATTGTCGATAACATGTTATCACCGGTAATTAACATTAATTTCAATACTTTGACATATTTCAAGCATTACGTCATTCAATTGCTTCCAAAACCGCCTCAGAACAAACAAACATTATTCCTTAGACACATTTTTATTGCAGGAAGACACAACTGTTTAGCAATCGGGGATATTTTTCCTTCTCTTCTGCTGATGTAAACAGAGCTGTGGGAACTATTTTCTGCAGCAGCAGCTGGGACATCTGTTTTTACAACGTGTGCTTCCTTGAAAATGTTAAGGAATGCACTTGAGCTATATCAATATTTTACGGTATTGGCTAGATGTAAATGGACTAATGTCAGTGTTACCTTTGCATATTTGTACAAAAATAATTAAAATGGGAAAGGCTGCAATTCCTCATAACGTGTAAGATAGTTTCATAAATTTCAAATACTTTAATTAGTATTTATGAGATAAAAATCTTGTTTAATTTGAGGTAATACTGCTAAAATATATATTTATTATTTAATATATATCATTACTGACATACATTTGATTGCTTTTTCCTTCTTAAAAGATTAATTCAATCTGAATGACGAGACGCGTTTCTGAAAATGTCATCAGAATATATCTTGATATAAAAGCGGTGTTGAAATACGATATCCTTTGAGTGCTTTGCGGGGGATAATAATAAGAGTAATAAAGTGGGGAAATCGCTTCCAATAGGGAGCTGTTAAGTGCAATATTAGTAAACTGAGAACCATCTTGTTGCATAAAATCGAATATAGCTTAATATGAGATCCTACAATCTTACAATAAAAGAGTATTAGAAGTCCATGAATTATGCAACCTATTTCGTACTTTTCAACTTTTTCCTTCATAATATCGTCGGTAAAAAGTGGATTATTTATTACCAAACTAATATTTTGTCACGTCTTTCTTTTTATTGGACCCCACGGACACATGCCTTCATACGACGTTCAAGTCATCCTTTTCCCCCCTCAAATAAATGTCAGGCTCAAGGCCTGGAATAAAAAAAACTCATACCGAAAGAGAGGACGGAACAGTTTTATTAGACGTTTTCTGTCACATACAAGACATTAAATTGCATTCCTGGGCCTAATATTACATGCATATAAGGTTGATACATAAGGACCCATTTTGGCAGGACTGGAATCTCTCTGCTGTAATCCTCCTCACTAGTTATAAATATCAATATTTGGCAGTCGGACAAAAACGACATGAATCCCTCGAGGATGTTTTTGTGTCGTGTCACTCTGTTTGCAATTCCAAGAGCTCCCTTATTTTGGTGCCAAGAGACAGGGTTGACAGTTTACTCAGTTATCTCTTCAAATAGCCTACTTGAATCATTGTATTGGAACGTATTCACTCAATGATCAAGTTCATAATGTGCTAAGTGAATGCTCTCAATATTATTGAGCTAAATAAATAGTCAAATGTCAAAATTTTAGATATTATGCTAATTTTCTGATTAGGGCATACTACAAACTGGCATCCCTGCCATGAGACTCCCTTGGGAAGAGAGAGAGAGTGAAGAAGAAAGGACTGGAAGAGAGCAGTCGAAGGGACCTTGGTACTTACATAGCGTGCGGTTAATCGTGCCTGATACCCGATCAAACAATATTTAAACTCTGTTAACAGTACGACACTTTACTTGTCTGGCCGGGCCTCGTTGAGTGCGTATGTGTTATCATCATCATGCAGCTCAGTCTCCTTCAAAGTGATTGACACTGATTGAGACGATCGATATTGAGAGAGAGAAGAGAGAGAGAGAGAGAGAGAGAGAGAGAGAGAGATGAGAAGATTG
>LR141966.1:0-11359 GCA_900659605.1 Tisbe holothuriae | reverse complement strand
GGTTTGGTTAGGCAAGTTGGTACTATTAGTTTTTATTGATACTGACATGCAAACATTCATCCGTCCTCCATCAAACAAAGAACATTTTCTAGCTCCTAAATGGCTGGATATATTGAAAAAGTGATAAAGAGGACCCCTGGTAAAATTAAATTTCTACCAAATTTCATATTATAACAAAGTTCGTTACACTTAGGGTTGCCAAGTTATGCACTAGAGGTTCAAAATGGCATTCTGGCAACCCTGGTCGTATAATTGAAGTTTTCAAATGTATGAAAGATGTTCCTATTGTAACTTTTTGAGACAAACAACTTTTGTTTAATACATTTTTTGATTGGCCTGTTAATTTTCGATTTAGGAAAAAAAGTTGCTTCGTTTGAGGGAGGATTTGCTGAAAAAATATTCCGGAAATCCTCCATCAAACAAATAATGTGGCAAAAATCGGTCGAAAACTCGATCTGACAGAAAATGTTATAAAACAAAATGTGTTTATTGTCCCAAAGTACTATGATAGACTTAAATTGCCACTTGATAGAATATCACGACGTTGACGAGTCTTCAAAGTTTGACGGGCGTCTAAAAAAGGTTCTTTGTTTGATAGACGTGGTTTGCATTGTTTAAAAACCATTTTCAAATTCAAAAAAGGCTGAAAATTTCAAAAATGAAGTCATTTTTAAAGTCTAACAAAATTTTGATTCATCTATGGCCACTGGTCTGCAATCGCTCCCTGTATTCTAACGTTTGGGTGTGTAACAGTTCTACACTGTAGTAAAACAATGGTTAAAATATGTTTTAAAAGGAAATATTTTGCAAATACGAGTAATATAATTTTCGCTCTCTATTATACTCATTTGGGAAGTTAGAGAAAGACAAAAAAACTCACCGTACAGGATATGGAGTTATGAGTACAAGAAATTGGGGTTACAGCCAGGTTATAAGAGAAGACATGGGTTACAGGGAATTGCTAAATTTCGGAGAAACAGGGTCAATTCAAAATGTATTAATATACTAACACCCCAAGTGTCCGTGTTAGTTTTTTTCTCCAAGACTTAGTGAATAGGAAACAAAATCCGGCTTTTATTTGGTTTATTTGGCATATTTAGACAAATTCTTTGAAAAAAGATTTAAATATTACAATTCTAGGAACAGTGTAAAAAGTAATACCGCTAATATGACACAAAATTCATATTGCTACTTAAATATATTTTTACCTTAAAATATTTTTTCTGCTGCTCCCGTCTTATATATTTCTGGGTACTACTAAAATTTTAATCAAACATTGCCGAGTCCTAAATCTCGCATTATATAATGATTGCCCATTTTCAAATTTCCATCTACATTTATTATACAAACTCACCTAGCAATGAAGTACTGCAGAAACAGCGGCGCACCCCTTGCCAACCTCCTGTTCTGCTCCTCTTCTTCCAGAATGATAAACTCTGGCTGATCCCGGGCAAAATCATGTAACAGGGTGATGAAAGTGGTTGCATGGGCACGGAGTAGACTTGGCGGGATGCGCTTAGAGCGGTCTTCGTCTAGGTGGAAGTCGATGAGGGCGCGGACAAAGTCCAGGGAGAGTTCCATGCGTTCTGAGGCGGATGTCCAGGCTGCCTGGCTCTGAAATGATGCAAATTGTTAATGAATATTATTATCTGTAAAGTTATTACAATAAATAATGTTTACAATTTCAGGCATTTGTTGCTTCATGCTACAGTAACTTTTTGGAAATATATGAATTTGAAAATACTTTATTATCCGTTACATTCAGCAGCTGCTGTAAACTACTATTTATTAAGTCATGTTCAGTCTGCATTAAAGGCTTTCTTTCTTTTTAATCAAATTTTCCAAAATAGAGGCTGTAGCTCCAGGACCTCATAAGGGTCATAAATAAAGATGTACAGCATTACGGGGGTTCTTTCCACACTCTAATTAATCAAATTGCCAAAAATATAGAGAGGTTCAATCCCCTCATAAAGGTGATAATTTAAAGACAAAAAATAAAAAAATAACTGAATCAAGATAACTTTTCAAAACCTTTCATTGTCAAAATGTTAAAGTGAGCTAAAATATTGGTTATTGACAAAAAGTTTCTTTTTTGTAAACAAAAAATGAAATCCCTGGTTGAATCTACAAAATATTCTTAAAATTTTATGTTGAGGCCTACCTGCAACTGTTCCTCTGGTGTGGGGAAACATACTTGGAACCTCATCCATATTTATGCTCCAGTAGTTGACACTGGGACTGTGGCAGTGGATGATACCAAACATGCAACTCTGAGGGCCGCCAGAACCGCTTCATCTACTAAACAATGATACTTGTAAACCTACATACCTGGTGAAGTCTAAACAGTGCCGTCTTCTTAAGATACCCCAGCGTCTTTATCTTCAGATCTTCTTTCAACTGTTCCTCTGGAGTGGGCAACATACTTGGAACCTCATGGATGCATATACTCCAGTAGTTGACACTGGGGCTGAGGCAGTGGCTGATGCCAAAGATGCAACTCCTTGGGCTTCCGGAACTGCCAGAGCTGTCGGTAGTAGAACTGCTTGGTGATGGGGTTGCTGTTGTTTGGTTGCAGGTTGTTTTGTCCGGTGATGTAGAGCCTGAGGGAGATTTTGGGCGGCAACATTTGTTCTGACATTTCTGCAATTATTAAGGAAACATTTTAAGTAAATAAATTATGTAGTTTAGATAGTTTACCAATATGAATACAAATGGCATAAGTGCTGTAGGACACAATAAAGTTTTATTAATTGGCACAACTTTGGGGTCGCAAAAAAACATATATTTTTGCTTAGAAAAACATAAACATTTGGAATTGAAAAGTAGAATGAGACTTGTAAATAATCTACTTAACAAAGGCAGAGAGTTCTCTGGGACCACTTTACCCACAAAAGGCCATTTTCTTTTTATTTGATATTTAAATGCACCATAGTCAGGGGCATCTGACTTGTGCAAAAAGAATTAGCTCTCTATCATGTATATTGGTGGAGATTAAGGCAAAATTTTCTCTGCCTTGGGGATCGCCCATAATTTGGAGGGGTAAAACCAAAGGCAGAGAAGACACTGAAAGACTAAAATGCTTTTAAATGACTCAAAATGCATTGATAGTTTATTATGAAGCTCTTATTTGATCAATTCAACACATTGTGTAATGTTTTTGATGATTTAAAAGCAAAATTGAGCTACTTAAAGTTGGTTGTTTTTGCCTCAGTGTCTTCTCTGCCTTTGGTTGTAGCCCTTTGGAAATCGGGTAAAACCAAAGGCAGAGAAAACATCCTCTTATTCTCCCAAAGTATCCATGGTAGAGGTTCCAAACTTTGCACACATGCACAGTGCATGATTCTCCACTTAAAATGAGAGTTTGGTATATATCTGACTGATATTACCAAAGTTATATAGCCAAACATGCTCAAAAAGAGGTTTTTGGCTCTCCTGAAAACTTTACTTTTTAACTAGTAGCGCTTCAGTGTTTTCACTGCCTTTGTGGAGTAGTGTTTTAGTATATATATTTTAAAGTTATATTTTAAAGTTCCTTTTCTATGTACATACCTGCAGCTCCTCTTGATTCGCATCGAGCAGCTTCTTAATCGGATTTAGTTCGGCCTCATCTCCTTTTGAAGTCGGGTTGGAATGAGTTTCACCGTAGGCATCAACATCAAATTGACACAAATCATCGAGTACCTTTTGATCAAAGACCACGTCCTGAAATAAAGGTTAATTGAGACTCGTAGTGGATAGGAGTGATCTTAAATCGGAAAAACCTATCCGCTGCAAATATTGGGGTTTGCTTTATCATGTATAATAATAATTAGTTGATTTTCTGTTACAGCAACATAATGTTGCAATGAACTTGTTTGCTAGCACTTGAAGCGACTCAAACGAAAGTTTTCTCTCCTCAGTGAGTGGAGAAAGGAGCAGAAGCAGCGGAGAAATGACTTTAAAATGAGCAAAGAGATGACATTTCCACTCAGTTTTTTCGCTGCTTCTGATGCTTCTGCTCATTTCTCCACTCATAGGAGTCGCCATCTAACGAGAGAACTATACAAAAACCGGTCAAGATAGGGGGATGTGGTAGCCGTGGTCGCAAGTAGCTTGGACCCTGAATGTGACCCAAAAGGTTGCAGGTTCGAATCCCCCCAGGGGCATGATGATGAAAAATTGCAATCACGGCGTACTAGTGAGTTAACCAAAAGGTAGTGCCCAAAAATATACAGTAAGGGATCACTAGAAAAAAAATAAAAAAAACGGCCAAGAATGCAAGTTCATTGTCTGCCAAACCTTGTGAATATAAAGCCTAATACCAGACGATATTTTTTATATCTACGCCCTATTTTTGAGCTTACTTTCTACGACCGTACGTGTGGAAAGGATTATGTCTGTGTGCGGTAACATACCCAATTATAGTTGCCTAGGATATGTAGAACACATCCAAAAGACCATTTATCATATATATATTTTGCCCTTTTAAATGACGAGTTCTAAGAACATATTTTGTATTGTTCTGTTATAATTAAGCATCTTATAAAATACACAGGGATGTATTTTTTCGTAATGTCAGACCTTACATCAAATAACAATAATATTATTTGTGGTGCTTTAATTCAACAAATGTAAATGTAAATTTGATGCCATAGAGACATTGTACATTTTATGTGAACCCCGTCAAAAATTAAAATGTTGGTGTAATCAAAACATAATAAACACTTTTTCATGCCAAGATCTGCATGCTACAGGAAACGCTAGATTGCGCCACAAACCAAAAGAAGGGAAAGAAAGAATGAGGCTAATTACGCGTCGGAGGGTCTATAATTAATATAAATCATCAAAAATCAATCAATTACGCAACTCAGTGCCAAATTAAATATTTTATATTTGACAAAAAAAGAGTGACAACTACAATAACTCTTGTTTTTGATTTTTTTTAAGCCGGATTTCCCATGCCTGATCATTTGCAGAAAAATATCTGAAAATGTACCATAATGTGATCCAATAAATCCTTTAAAAAGCCTACTGCTTCAATTTTCTTTTGACTACTTGTAGGGCAAGTAACTTGTATTTTGTAACTGTAACGGGAATGTAACGAGTTACTTTTTCTAGAAATGTAACTGTAAAGGAACTAGTGACATTATTGGAGAAAGTAACTGTATTGTAATTGTTCCTATTTTAATAAACGATCGCGGCTGCGCCATCTTCATTACAAACTCACACATACATTCAGGGTATCAATCTGAGAAAAGGGATTGTATATGGAATGGCGGTTCTAATAATAGCTCTCAGTGCGACGACAGCTAGTGTCCCGAAGTACAGTGGAAAGAAGTTGCTCAAAGAACTGGCGGAAAAGCACAAGCAACACCTTCCCTCTTGATTTTGGGTGACTAGTTGTCGTCAGGCAGAGAGATTCCATTCCATATTTATTATCAATGATAATATATATATAATACGATAAAGAAAATGGCTAAATCGTGTCACCTGAGACTCCGCCTCACTCGAATCAAAGCTCTGCTGCTTTGACGTCCCAGCCGATGACGACGTCGTCATTGAACTGCACCCAGCCACGGCTGCAGCTGAGCAGCAACCTTCTTCATCTCCTTATCACTCGACGTCGACGACTGTTTCTTCCGTTTAAACTTGAGCTGAACCCGGGCGAGGACCTCTTGGGGAAGGGCTTCAACCTTGATCTTGCGTTTACGTTTTGGGGGCGCGTCTGTTTCCGAATAGGGTTCGGAGGTGCGGTCTTCGGAGGTGGAGGGAGTTAGGCGTTTGCTTTTCTGGAAATAAATTATGGCAAAGGCTTAGTATTTTCAGTAGCATAGATAATAAGTAAAACATCAGGGGGACGTGGTAGCCTTGATCACAAGTCGCTCGTCCCTGCAAACCAAGAGGTTGCAGGTTTGATTGTGATTACAGCGTACTGGTGAATGAACCGAATGGTAGTGCCCAAAATATAAAATAAGGGCTCACCAGTAAAAATATTTTAAAAAAGTAAAACATGATATTAAATTTAAAAAAAATATCAGCAATGCATTCTTGATCGTCTCTATGTAAGTAGATTAATGATTATCGTACTGCATGCAAGTTTTTTTTCTGTTGAATTACATTATGAATATGTTTATATTAGGACTGGATTAAAATCTCCAGCATATCAGTTCTCAAAACTGAGGCCCCAGTTTCTTTTTTTGCCCTGGAAAAGACTTAGTACGGACCTAAAATAGAATTTAGCTAGAAGGCTTCTTTCCTGAGAAACCAATTTTGTGCCCGTTTGATGTACGCAAAGTAGGTAGACATACGATGGGTTATGTGTATACTATGCTATAAAAGTCTAATTTATAACCTTCTTGAACTATTTGAGAGGATTCCACGTAAAGTTGATTGCTACACATTTTAATGCAAATATCTAGACGATGAAAACCTTTTATAAAGTACGGAAGCGTTTGAAAAACGTAATTTCATCAAGGCTTTGAAAGAGTTTCGAGGAAGAAATTCGTTTACATTCTTGCTTTGATGTAATATTGGCGCACGTATAGTGTTGTAGGAGCACATGAAGGACTGCTGAAATATTTCAACCGTCAATTTGCTTCTGCAGAGTTTTATGCATAAAAATAATTCAAAATCTCTGTATTTTCAAGAATACACAAGTCTAGTCCCAAATTTTCATTAATAACAATCGCTTTACAAGAACATGATGAATACATTTTTGTTCCGAAATGAGGTACAAAGCAAAGCATATGAAAGCTGGCCTGCTGCAAGAGATTTTGCCCCAAAACACTGCTTTATATAAAATGTAGCCACATTTTGCTTCCCTTAGTTTTTCCTTTCCATCATCGAAATTCAGTTCCTCTCCGGAAAAGTGTGCTCCTTTTCCATCTGATCTGCGATACTCTTCCTGAATCGGATCTTCTTCTCCACATCTTGCATGACAGCATCCACATTCATACCAGCAGACAGGCAGCGGTCCAAGCGGCATTTGCGGCATTTGTTCTTGGTGGTGTGGTGGATGAGACAGCAGCCAAGAGGGTCGTTTTTGCACTGAAAGGGGACAATATATTTAATTAATATAATGCAATGAAACCTAAATAACAACATTTATGAATAGTAAATTTAACTTTATCAAAAATAGAACATTCTTAATAAATCTCAAGCCATTGAGTTCAGTCTGTTAATATGGTCTGTTCTGTTCTGTTCTGTTCTGTTCTGTTCTGTTTTGTTCTGTTCTGTTCTGTTTGATCAAATTTTTTAATGCCTTAAAATAACACAATGCATCCTATTCAAAGGAGTTTAATATTTTATAATGTTATGTTCCTGGGACAAATTTAGGTTTAATGAATATGCTAGAATCTGATGTAGTATACCGATTCCTACACTTTTTATTTTTATGCTGCAACATTTTTTTAATACTTGTCTTTCCTCCGCTTGTTTTCTTTTCATTCATAATGTGGGCTCAAAGAAATTATAATTTGTATTGTTGCTAACTTGTTTTCTTGGGTTTCTCGTTGGAAATACTTCAAAAGAAGAATAATTAGTTTCACATTAATTTAATATTCCGGAGCCTCCATTGTACTTCTCTCTCTGTCTCTCTGTCTCTCTCTGTCTCTCTCTGTCTCTCTCTCTCTTGTACACTCTTTCTACCTCGTTCACAAGACAGTGCTCTTAGGCCCACAAAGAAATAAGGATATAAAATGAATGAAAGTAAAGTTAGCTAGTAGGAAAAATTGGCGGCAAAAAGTGTTCTATGAATTACTTGATTATAGGATGTGAGAAAATAGAAAACAACAGCCATAATTAAGATCTATTGTAGTTGTAATAAAGAGTCGAGTTGTAATTCGGTCAATGGCACATAAATTAGTTTTCAATATTGCAATCAAGCTTTACTGGGTGCAGGTGTATTATACCCAAGTATTGCAGCCAAATATCATTACCCAAAAAGAAACTCGTTACAAATCTTCATTACATTTTGGGTTACATTTATATTTGTATGTAGTTGTAATTGTAATTTCTAGGGGATTAAATTGCAGAATTACACTTAAATGAGCTTATTTATAATTTAAATGTAACAAACAACAATTACGTTTAAAACATAATTACACTAACTACATAGTGCCCACCATATATTTTGAAAGGCTTGACACAAAAATTTCATGTCCAAAAATATTTTTTGACTTCATAACAAAATTGATATCATGCACACAAGCTGATCAATTTAAAAGAAACACCCTGTAGTAATGCTGCTGGTACCTTAAAATTCGGATTCCTTGTCCTCTGATAAACCCTTCGGAAGAATGCTCTGCAGCTGTTACAAGCACTACATCCGTAGTTAAGATGCTCCTTGTTGTACGGGCCCTGGCAGACGAGGCAGCCGTCTGGGGGGTCGGCAAGGGGAAGCTCAGCGGCTGCATCTCTGAAAATATTAAATCATTACTTACAAATAGAATAATGGTGAGGTTAATTATTGATATTACATGACAGTTCTAGGTAGAATTCATGAATGTATTTCCTTATTAAGTATCAGGACCTTAGATGAAATAACCCAAGATAGGAGAGCTCACTGGCGTATGAAATTTCTGGCCAAAAGCTGAGGCCTAGCAAAGGCAACAAAGTAATCTGAGCGCCCTCGAAAAATAATCTTAGCGCCCTCGTCCAGTACTAGCCTCACTGGCTAATCAACTGTTATGTTGTCTGCTGTCGAGTCTCCAGTACATCTTTATTAAGTATGTACATGATCAGGACACTCAAATATCATTATAATGCTTAAATATGTTTGTATAACATGTATACCTTTGCTCCCCTTCACTCAACGGTTCATCAGCATGTTCGCTGTTCCTAATATCCTGGATAGAGTCACTTGAAGGCATTTTCAACACTATTTAACAGCTTAAATATCATTAATATTCAGCTGCTTCACACTTATCTCTCTCTTGTCATAAAGTATGTTAATACCCGTAATATAGCTTCTATGACATCACTAAAGTTTCCTCTATTTAATTTTCGCAAATCACAAAAGAAGGAAAACCCACGATTCACGGAAATTCACTTATCACTCTTACATTGTCTTCTACCCGGTTTATGTCGCTTATTTTCCTGTCAAAGAACTTGTTATATTTTAAAGGCATTTTTAAAGTAATTCCAAAGTATCCTGTACAGAACCAGTATCATAAATAGAGTTTCTTCACTTTTAGACCACAGCACAATAGTATGTTACAGTGACAATTATTTTCTGGCAATAAGCTATGACAATATTAGATCTCAATGAAGAAGTATATATTCTCTCATTAAACACATTATATATATAAAATGAACACACCCAATTTCAGATTTAAGGCAACTTCTTGAGATAAGATGAATATAACTTTTGTTTTGGTAAATGTTTCATGGTAAATGCAATTAATGCTCAGTCAGGGCAACCATTGATTAAAGAATTAGCTCTTTAGACACATATCATGAAACTGTAACACTCCATAACCGTATGTTACAGCGAAAGTTATATTTTCCTTTCTTTTAATAAAACACAACAGTCAATGAGATGTATTATGCAACACTTTAAATCAATTAAACACCCGTATTTAAGTACAATTTTCAAGTTTACACAATGTCTCTTTCACTCAGCATTGACATGCTGTAACTCATATTCTCACAGCAGCTCTCCACGTCGTACGAAGAGTACGAGGCTGAAGGACGTTTAACGCGGGGGTGCAGAGGTGAGCATTATAGGGAAAGTGGGAGTTCCAAACATGTTAAATGACACCGCTATCGAGTATATTATTAAACATGATCATTCATTGTTATATATTCATTTTAATAAACGTAAACAGTATACTAATATTGTGTTAGATTAGAACTTGTGGTAATCTATTGTATGGTATCAGCATAGCGGTCAACTTTTCATGTTACATATACAGCTATATCTCTGTCGTAGAGTACGATGATTTTCACTCTACATAATAATCTCACTTGCATTCCGCACAGTACGCGCAGCGCGCGAATGCAGCTACGTTGCTGCTACACAGTGGGTTCATTGTTTGGATCATGGGAAATAAATATAATTGACATATCTACTAAGTAGTATCCTATAAAATCATTAACCTATTTAGTAGAGATAGCCATCCATTGTGCTGAAGTAATTATTTCCGTTCCCATGCCACTGTGCGCTGCCAAGAACGAGGAAGTGCAGCTCAGAGCTGTTTACTACTGCTGCAGCTGAGCCAGTAAACAACTTTCTTATTTGTACTGTGTTCCGAGGGTGGGGAATTCACAGTGGTTTAATTTATTTTGCCAAATGAAAATTGGCCTATAATATTGGACACAGTAACTGTCCCCTACAGCTACATTTAATTACAAGTGCATTTTGTTGCACAGTGGTTTCAAGATGCTGTTCTCTAATATTGACGTCCATACCAATCCACTGTTTCATAAGCAGCATGTTGAATTTGACCTGCTTTGGCGGTCTTTCTACTACAGATCATAACCAATGTCAAAGAAACTGCAATTCAATTCTGTACGTTGCTTAGCGTAAAAGAGTTGCATCTGGGGAAAAGGATTAAAATTGGACTGACCGCGTGGTTTCATTTATTCATGGTGCAATTTATCGGACTATTGTTGAACTGTCATCTAGTTGTAGTTGAGAAAAATAATAGTAAAGTAAATGGACTAAGGCTTAATACATACCTCTCTATATTAGTCTTTACTCACTATTAGTATTTGTCACTATTTGACGTACTCTATGTATTTGCACGCGTAAATGACATTCAAGTTTGCTTCGATCCAAATGAATCAATACGTAACAATAGTTTTCCTATTTCCAGCTCCAGCAAGTTTACTTTACCCGTGACATTTTCAAGTGCAGCGCATCTGTATAAACATAAAAAGTTATCTCCGCGCGCTGAGAATTATACAACTAAAGTCGAATGTACCCTAAAGAGAGATACACAGAGATGTTATCTATTTATTCCATTTAAGAGCAGCCAACATTCTTCACAACAACATACGATTGCATGTCTCGTACAATTAGAAAAAAAAAAAATAAAAAATATTTTCTCTTGCTTGGGAAACTACTTGCAGGACAAATCTACCTCGCAATTAATCTCTCAATGGCTATAAAGTAATTATTCGTAATTACATTACTTATTTAAGTATTGCAAAGGTGCATGTAAATTGAAAATATTGAAAATAATTATACGTGAACCAAAGTATGTTTGTTAACCCCATTATGGCCTTCTGTAATATCAAGTAATGTACATTGAAATTCTTTTCCAGGACATTATATGTTATAACCTAGCTTTCTTCACTGAGGGGTCCGTGGTGGCCGCGCTCGCTAGTCGCTCGTCTCCGGCAAAAGAATTCCGGGTTCGAATCTCCCCCGCGGCAA
>LR141965.1:0-11363 GCA_900659605.1 Tisbe holothuriae | reverse complement strand
TCTCAAAGAGAAGGTCATTATTTTGATGTTTTTTGACGCGTACATTTTCAGAGGCCTGTTTCATTTTGTGCAGTAGAACTGCAGTACTGCAAGGGATACTCAACAATGTAGTTGGCTGACCAAGCCAGAACAATTGTGGCATTCACAGATGGCGCCATCAGGATTTACATCATTTGCTGGGGTCTAGTTTCTTTTAGGTCATGCGCATTTCAGTAGGCCTGAAGCATTTTCCAAATTACTACCAATTATACGTCAAGAGCACTTTATCTTTTAGAAGCACCACCATGGAATCAAACCCAAGGCCAATCGGTGTTGTTTGTCCAAGCCCGGCACTCTACCAATTGAGCTAATGCCCTTCCATTGGTCATAGTTGACCTGACCCTAGTCTGTAGAAGGACATACCTCTTAGTTATAGAGCTGTACCCATTCATTCCCACGCTTGGAAGTCAAACACTGGACGGACAGAGAATGTGCTCTAATTGGCTGTTCACAATCATAACAGTGATCGGACAGAAAACTGAGCTCTGATTGGCGTGGGATCTATTACTCACTTGGATCAGCACCATAATTGTAAAATCCATTCCATCCCTCCGCTTTCTCATCCTCATGTGAGAAGATTTCCGTTATGCTAGCAACATTTCCTTCAGTGAATATTCCATATTTGGCTCCGGGTGAGGCATCACCTGGACCCCCAAATGTTCACAAGAAGAAATATAACTATATTACTCACTTGGATCAGCAGCATAATTGTAAAATCCATTCCATCCCTCCGCTTTGTCATCCTCATGTGAGAAGATTTCCGTTATGCTAACAACATTTCCTTCAGTGAATATTCCATATTTGGCACCGGGTGAGGCATCACCTGGGCCCTCAATGTTGACAGAGAGCATGAAGCTAGAAGATGAGAGGGTTATATAAGGGGAGATGAGGGGACGTGGTAGCCATGATTGCAAGTTGCTTATCCCTGTGGCCCAGGAGGTCTCGGGATCAAATTCCCCCTGTGGCACTTGACACTTTTGACATTGCTTTCATGGTGTGTCTGGTGAATGAACCGAAATGTAGTGCCCTGGGTAACACCAGGGATGATCCAGCACACTTTTTAAGGGGAGATGATAGCACAAGCTCATGGTCAGAATGGTTTGCACTTGAAACTTCTATGCAAGGGGGCGGAGTTTGATTCCTGGCCATGGCGGATTTTTTTTCAAGGGCCCAAAAAAGCTTTCACAGTCTTTCATGGACTTGGCCTTGTGGCATGCCATTGCAATTAACCTGAAGCCAGGTTATATAAAGAGACAAATGGTTTGCTTGCTGGCCGCTTCAGCACAAGCTGCTGTAAGGCTGAGTCTATAAGTTTTATGAAGACTTAAGAGTGGCGGGAAAACGGCAAAATATTTTTCCCTGTACCAGTCTTCCCCTATAAACCCTTGACCGGAAGTAAATGACACAAAAAATTATATAGAAAAAGGGAAGTTAAGGCATACATACATGTATATTACTGGAATACACAAAGAGTAAGTTTATATGAATTGGATTTTTACAATTTTATGTTTAATTATCATATATTTAACATTGTTTTGTATTTTTTTTACCTTGTACTGTCTTGAATGGAAGTATATGCGTTAGTTGTTGCGTGGTAGTTTGGTGTGTAAGCAGAGAACTCCTGACTGGGAATGAAAAAATATATATTTGAACTGCTTATTATATTGACCTGTGTAACTTTACCAAACTACCTTATCCATTGAAGTCTATATTTTAACTAAGAGTCATTTTTTTAAACGCTGAATGTCTACAATAACCGCTACATTGTGTTTTTAACTTTTGGTGCCGAATCGTTCATGCAGTACTAAAACTTTCTAGTCCCCTTTTTGGGTCCAAATCCCAAATACTTTCGTGCAGTTATCTTTTGAAATTTGAAGCATTCGAAATATAACACCATTGATAAAAAAAATACTTACGACACAAGACACTTGTATCTGTATTCACGGACATATTCAGGCTGTCTTCCATAGATCTCATAACAATTATCCATTTGCCCGTAGGCAACCAAACTTGTTCCCTCAGCCAAGGCGATTGAAAACTGAGGATTGGTACCCTAAAAAGTATACTTAGATTAAATAAGTAGATATTATTGGGGGGACCTGGTAGCTGTGATTGCACGTCGCTCATCCCTGTGGCCCAGGAGGTCGCGGGTTCGAATCCCCCCTGCGGCACTTGAGCTTTCATGGCGTGTCTGGTGAATAAACCAAAAGGTCTGGGTACACCAGGGATAATACAGCAAACTGGGGATGATGATAAAAATTGCAATTACAGCGTACTGGCAAATGAACCGAAAGGTAGTGCCCAAAAATATACAATAAGGGATCACCAGTAAAATATTTTTTTTAAACTAGTTACTTGATTCAACTTCAAATTTTCAGATGTATTTCATGTACATACCGAAGGATTTGTCTCGAAAATGATGTTTGCTCTAACATCAGTACACACGCCATCACATTCCAACTGAAAAATATATAGTACACAGTGTTAAATGAACGTGAGATGGGTTAAATGTGTCCTATATTTAAATGTGAATTATTTATTTTGATTTCAAGAGTGAAATACAAAATTATAATTGCATATCATCTGTAATTAACTGCTTGAAATGTCAAAGTCACATCATATTCTATAACTTAGTATAAATGTTCTTTTCAATCTTACCTCATAAAGCTTAGTCACATACAATTCATGGTTGCACTGTTCAAACATCACCGCTAAAGGGATGAAAATATTTTAATCACATTTCATTGGCAAAAGAAAATCTTAACTGTATAAGAAGATATATATAGTGAAAAAGGGTGTTCAAAATTCTAATCTTATTTTTGGAGGTAGAAAAAGATCAATAATAAGTTTTGTATTGTTCTACGTAAGCTTGGAATAAATGTTACCGGGTGTGATTTTTTCAATGGCACTCTTAGTAAACTTGCCATATTTTAACGGAAACAAATTTTATGCAAGATTTTCTTGTTTTGAGGTTTAATAACACTAAAATGACAACTTTTGTGTTAAATAAACATATGTGTGAAATGCATTCCAGTGCCCCAAGTTGTCCATGAGGGGTGTTTCCTGCCAATGCTAAATGATTAGTTCATTAATTGTGGAGGATTTGCCCCTGCTAGTGGGTTTCCCGGCTACAGGGTGTTTTTTTTCAAGACACAATTTTTAATTGTCATTAGCTCCTACCTAGTGCATGATATCAAGTTTGTTATGAAGTTCAAAAAGTTTTGCAAGAGTGGGAAATTTTAATTCCAACAATAATTTTTCACATTTTCTTAAAATTTTGCTTGTATTATGGTGCACAAAGAGGGGCCTATTTTAAGGGTGGTCACTTAATAGCATAAAATTGAAAGTTCTGTAAAAAACTTATTTTATATATTCCTGAGGTTGGAATTGTGTAAAAAATGGGACAGGATTTAGCATTCAAAATGCCTTTAAACTTCTTGTCAGGGATGCTAGGGTCCCCACAGAGATAAAATATTCTGCAAAAAGGGGTGTTTCTTGACAATGCTAAATGATTAGTTCATTAATTGTGGAGGATTTGCCCCTGCTAGTGGGTTTCCCGGCTAGTTTTGCGGTTTCAGGATAACTGGATAAGATTAGCTGACTCTCTCCATAGGATATGCCTTTTTCCATGCATGCAGAATGTGGATGAGAAGCACCAGAAGCAGTTTTTTCCTCAAACATAATGAAAAACCAGTACATATGGCAGCCCTGATGCCAAAAAAACCTCCTGAGGGGCACTGGAAACAAGGTCTTGGAAGATACCAAATGGCTTCTAGACCACTACATACCTAAACCTATTACTTTATAATCTGCTGGCATATGATGATAGGGTCATGTTTTAGCTATCTCAGCAATACTAAGTCCCTCAAACAATATGGGTCTGTTATGTGGGCTAATTTAGATTTCAGCTACACAAGGCACATTTTCTCATGGGTAAGGACCCACATGATGCCATGCAGTGCCACTGATTTGGGATATAATTACAGGGGACTATGGCTTAATGTCACAAATAATAGCCCTGAAAGTTTGGCATAAATCAGATTTACTACTTTTGATATATTTAAGTTTTTGTAGCAGACATCCAAAAGTGCCATTGAAAAAATCGCACCCGGTATGTTAACAATTTACATACTTCATGAAGCTACAATAAATGGAGAAACCAAAACACAACAGGTGACTCTCAGGGTATGGCAAGTTTGGTTTACACCCACGGAACCTCCATGTTGTGTTTGTATGCTTGAAGCCTTACCTCATACACAGGTGATTTCTTGGCTCTGCTATAATGACTCAGGGATCCAGAAAAGCAGTTCTCCTTGTGGACATTTTGGCTGAGATAGTCATCATAGCACTCAAGGAAGGAGGCGCTCATGGTGCCACCGCAAACACTAGGTTTCAATTTCCCTTATTTACTTACGTTCATCCTCTGCCACACAGGCCTCTGACTTCATCCTTTCTTGCACCCCGTCCAAGTGAGCACTGCTATAATGACTAATAGATCCAGAATTGCAGATCTCCTCATGGACATTTCGGCCAAGATAGTCAGCATAGCACTCAAGGAAGGAGGCGCTCACGGTGCCACCACAGACCCCGTAACAGGTTGGCGCGGACCAGGCAGTCCATGCTGAAGAGAGTTTGACAAATTAGATTCACACCGAAATTTGGCTGTCCAAATGATAAGAAGTAAAAGGTACAACATCTGTTCTGTATGTTCTTATTCTGCAAAGAGCATGAAATAAGGATCTTAAAGGAGCGCAACCTTGTGGCAGAATGGTTAGTGTGCAAGACTCCCATGCAGGAGGCTGGGGTTTGAATCCTGGACTCAAAGCTTGGGATCTTTTATTTGTTCCCAAAAAGCTGCCACACCAATTCAAACAGGTGGTAAAGCTTCTGACAATCCCAGCAGAGGCTCCTCTTGAACTTGCCCTTAGGGGTGTGATATTGCAATTAAACTGTAAAGGTAGTGCCCTAAAATATACAAAAAGGGATGCACAGCAAATATAAAAACATTCAAAAGAGTCCTTAACCTCTTATGTACGTTTTTAGTATCAGTACAGAGCATGAAACATGTGTTAAAAGTTTTTGTTGGCTCTTCTGAAGAGTTACCAATTGCCTAGAGAATAGAATATCTCTTATCATTTAGACAACCAACTTTTACAGGCAAATTCATACTTCTCATTTCAATGGTTATATGATTAACCAAAATGAAGTTTGCCATATATTTGTTTTGCCCGTCTTAATTTTAGATGTCTCTAGGGTCGAGCAAGCCCTGAAGCTGAGTTTACAGCCACTTCATACACCTGAGGGGAGTTCATCTTTCCCCTGAGGCACAATCAGCTCATAACTGCTGAGAGGTGAGCTGAGAAAAGATCTAGCACCTCAAGAGATTCACTTCAAAAATTATATTTACCTCTAGTGCCGTAAAAAGTGAAAATTGGCCAAAACAAAGATATTTCCCACTTTGTTACTTTAAAAAAAATTGCTGGATTATCCCTGGTTACCCAGGGCACAACCTTTGGTTCATTCACCAGACACGCCATGAAAGCTCAAGTGCCGCGGGGGGGATTTGAACCCGCAACCTCCTGGGCCACTGGGACGAGCAACTTGCGATCACGGCTACCATGTCCCCCCTTACTTTGTTACTTACTTGCACAATCTCCCATATTACAAGGAAGATCCGTGTAATCACTTGACGCCCCATCGCATGATCCCATGCCAACGGGAGCCGGATTGTCGCAGTACCGCACATGCTCCTGATTGCCGGAACCGCAGACCATATCACAGTGCTCAGTACGCTGCCAATCGCTCCACATGCCGTCCGCTAGAAAGAACAAATTTGTTAATGGCATACGATTGTGATTTTTAGTACTTTCCCCAAGTGAATGAACCAAAAATTTGGCCGATATTTGTTATTTCAGACAACTTTAACTTTACTTCACTTACACTAACATTAACCCCCTTCAATGGTACATATTACCTAGTACATCCTAATTGCCTTCATTGCATTCTCCCTAAGTGGCTGGGGTAACACTGCTACAGACACAGACACAGTTATTGGTGCCACCCATGCAGCCACTGGACCAGAGGACCTTCATTACAAGGTATTTCCTCCATATCTGGGGCAAGGTTGCTGCACACACGGGCACGGGTGTTGGTGCCACCCATGCAGTCACTGGAGCAGTCAACTGTCCAGGCAGAGCAGTCAGATATATATTTACTTACCGTCACATGGCACATCCTCATTACACGGCCTTTCCTCCATATCAGGTCCTTGACACTCCTCATCTGGTGTGGCTGGGGCAAGGTTGCTGCACACACGGGCACGGGTGTTAATGCCCCCCATGCAGTCACTGGAGCAGACTTCAGACCAGGGTGACCAGTCACTGTACACACCCAGAGCTAAAGATATATGGAGATTTTGTAGATGATTTGAAAACATTTTCTCTACATTTAAAAGTTGCAGCACTTTACTTGACAAGTGAAAAAGTATAATAAACATGGCAAGACTACTAGTCTACCACTCAGTGACAAAGTCTTACCGTCACAAGCCACATTTGGCGGCATGGCGCACATAACCGGCAGACTCACAGTGCACTTGGTCACAATGTGCTTGTTGAGGTTGGTGCTGAACTTGAGGCATTTGTGGTGTTTGTTGATTGGTCGACGGAGTTTGTTTGCCTTCTTCTTATTGGGGAAGAACCAGCCGTTGAGGCTTTTCTTAGAGGCTGAAGTCCAAAAGTTCTGGAAAAAGATAAACAATGAGTTTGTAGATTGGCCGTCCAGAGCTTGAAATAAGCATTTAAAAGACTTCCTGGGCCTCTTATGTACTTTAAAAAAATATATGCATCCCTTTTTATTTATTTTTGGGAACTACCTTTTCAGGTTCATTGCAATAGCACACCACACATGGGCAATTTGTGTGGCAGCTTTTTGGCACATTTGAAAAATCCCAAGCGCCGGGGCCAGGATTCAAACCCCAGCCCCCTTGCATGGGAGTCTTGCACACTAACCATTCCACCACGGGCGTTCTCCTTCTTATGTACTTAGCTAGTATCAGACAACTGCAGACCATAAGCATAATGTTAAACGTCTTTGATGGCGGTTTGAAGAGTTACAATTTTGGTTCAATAAATCTTATCAATTGAGCAGCCAAGATCATCAATTTTTTTAAATTAAATTTTAATCTAACATTATTTTTGGACAACATCATCAAATTTGACCTTCATTCTTTAAATAGGCCAGAAATCAGTCAACAGAAGCTTTTATCTTTCCTAATTAATAAACTACCATATATAAATTATTAAGGTGCTAATTTAAGCATATAAAGAAGAAAACTGAGATAAAAAACGTTTGAGAGCTTTTAGCTTATGCAGAATAAATCATATAGAGAGTTCATTGGGACATATTTATCCAAAATCATTGTGAAACACTATAACAGTCGCATTTAGAAAGTTGTAGGGTTTTAGTTTCATATAATAATATTGAGAGACTAGGTTAGTACAGAGAGATCAATACAGTACCTAGAGTTTGGGAGGAGAAATATAGGTAGGTTGAAGATTGAAGATGGGGAAGAACATATCACAAAAAACGGCTTAGAAATCTTCCCTATCTCTATTCTTCATGTTCCTGTCTTCCCTCAGCTATCACTATATTTCTCACCCTTTTCTGCTCCATGTGGTGCATGATAAACTCAGCCTGCCCACAATAGGGCGCCTGCCCAACACTACTGTATTGATCTCTGGGTCAGTATATCAAATTACTTACAGTCCTTCCTCCTGCGGCCAAGTTGGACACCTGCCGCCCCGCCAAGGCTGATCCTGTAAAGGTGTATGCCTGAGCTGTCGCGCCAAAAGCATTGCAAGATCTCTCAACAAGGTTCTGGAACATAAGAAGGTATAACTCGGCTGTCCAAATGATAAGAGTTCTCTAGCCAAATTTGTAACTATTCCAAAGAGCCAACAAAGACTTTTAGCGATTGTGTTTTGCTTTGTAATAATGCTGTAAAAGTACTCAAGAGGTAACAGACTCTATTGAATGCAGATATCAAGCTCTTTGTAGAATATGAACAAACATATTTTGCTCTTTGTGTTGCTTATCAATTGGAGATGTTGAATTGTAATATAATGTTATTGTAAATAGGGACGTAGGAGGCAAAACAAGATATTACTATATTATAGATCAGCTAGACTATAGTGTCCCTTTCCAGTCAAACATGTAGCCTGACAAAATTATGACACTTTTGACGAAAACACATTCCCCAGCACTCTATCATAACAAGGCCCATAAACAAATGATTATTACTCATTAACAACTAAATAACAGTGTTAATTGATTAATGAGCCACTGAGCTATTCTAAGGTGGCATAAATGTGCCCAAGCATTGGAAATGCATTCATTTTTTTCAAAAATTACAATTAGATTTGTATCCAAAAGTCAAGAATTGTGTGTTCTAGGAAATACACAATACACCAAAATTACCTCTAGAATTTCATTTTCCATAAAAAGCAGAAATGTAACTCATTTCCTTTTAACTAACTTACCGCCACTTTATGGTTTACACCCAATCCTTTAACCGTCCCCGGGAGTCATTTTGTAGCATTGGCTTCCGACCTGGGCCCAGCCAACTGGACAGCAGAGCTGAGCCAAGGCTGTGGATGCAAACCCCAGCAGCGGGAGGGAGACTGAGACTTTTTCCAGCAGAACAAATATATGTAACACCTATCCTTTTAACTAACTTACAGCCACTTTATGGTTTACACCCAATCCTTTAACCGTCCCCGGAGTCATTATGTAGCATTGGCTTCAAACCTGGGCCCAGCCAACTGGACAGCAGAGCTGAGCCAAGGCTGTGGATGCAAACCCCAGCAGCAGGAGGGTGACTGAGACTTTTTCCAGCAGAACAAATATATGTAACACCTATGCTTTTAACTAACTTACAGCCACTTTATGGATTACACCCGATCCTTTAACCGTCCCCGGAGTCATTTTGTAGCATTGGCTTCCGACCTGGGCCCAGCCAACTGGACAGCAGAGCTGAGCCAAGGCTCTGGATGCAAACCCCAGCAGTAGGAGGGAGACTGAGACTTTTTCCAGCAGAACAAATATATGTAACACCTATCCTTTTAACTAACTCACCCCCACATTATGGTTTAAACCCGTTCCTTTAACCATCCCCGGAGCCATTTTGTAGCATTGGCTTCCAACCTGGGCCCAGCCAACTGGACAGCAGAGCTGAGCTGAGGCTGCGGACACAAACCCTAGCAGCAGGAGAGTGCGGAGCAAGGTCATGGTGGTATGAGCTAATGTGGAAAATGAATACTTAATGTTATCTTAATATTTTAGGGCAATCCCTTATGGTATATTTTTGGTCAGTTTGGTTCATTCAACAGTACACCAAACTCGCAATTATTCAAATGGCGCATTTCTAGTATACAGCCAAACAAAGTTATTACATTGTTTTGTAGTTCTTTAAAGTATTACATTAATATATTGCTGTTATAATTCCTTAAACACCCCAAACGCTAATGCAATTATTATTAAAGATTCCTTGTGAAATTTACAGTAATTTATAATATGTTAACTTACATTTGCAATCAAAGACCTCTGCGAGGGTGTTGAGACAAGTCTGATGTTATCACAGAATGTTCCCAGTTTTTATACAGTCTTGAATAATCAGGGATGCCATTGTTTCTATTTGGCTGCAGCCAGTTTTCTGATGGCGATCTCATACGTTTTAGAATGGCATCCCTTATTTTAGGAGGCGCAAGTGTTTAATGAATATGGATATTTAGGTTTAAGAAATATTCATGTGATATTAATTGCGATGTGGCATGATCTCGTATTCACGAATAGTAACTGTTAAAAGACCACTTTTTAACTACAATAAATCCTTTAGCAAATAAGCAGTAATATTTTTATTCAGTATCGCTTTAAATCTCTTTAAGTCGATTTCTGCAAAGACAACATATTGTTGAAACTTTTAACAAAATTATGATATGTAGAGAAAATTAAGGAACAAGCAATACTTGAAACGTATTCGAGCCTTTTTTTTGAAAGAAAATGTATATGCAGTACCAACTGTTCAAAATCAAAAGACACTCTTTAATTCAAAATACTTAAAATACAATTACTAATGCATTGATCCATGAAACAGCTATTCGATAGGTGTGTGAGCGGCGCCCTGTTGCCGGTCTGGATCGGGAAGAGGAAGTCCGCGTTGACAATGAGAAAATTAAGGAACAAGAAAATCTTGAAACGTCTTCGAGCCTTTCTTTGGAAGGAGATGTGTACTCAGTACAAACTGTAGACAATCAAAAGACACTCCTTAATTCATATGTTTAAATGTTTCAGTAGTAAATTCTTAAAATACAATCACTAATGTATTGATCCATAAAACAGCTATTCCATAGGCGTATAAGATAAGAGTACGTACGTACATATATGGAGACTGGAGTTATAGTATATTATTACCTTGGCGGAAATTTTATAGAAAGTGTTTTGATACTGTACTGAAAGTCAGCTGTCCAAATAATAAACAGCACAAGGGGCAAAATCTGTTTGTTCATAATCCTATAAAGAGCTTGAAATACACATTCAAAAGACTCTGTTACTTTTTGAGTACTTTTATAATAGTAGTACGGAGCATAAAAATTGCTAAAAGTCTTTGTTGGCTCTTAAAAAAGTTTGCAACAGTTTCAATTTTGGTTTGATAACTCTTATCATTTGGATAGCCGAGTTATAGCAGCTAAATGTAGAAAATAATGCATATTGCATAATGATATATTCTGCATAATCATGAAATAAATGTTGATTAGTAGTCAGTAAATTATTACTTAAAGTTCATTTAACATATTTCTTAATGAATAATCTATAGAGCAACAGTAACAAGTGTTTAAAGTCGCAAAATATACATGATTTATGGTCAATGCTTGGCCTCAATCAAGCCTTAAATTGATCACTCCACTTGCGTCTAAATTGGGATATGTTTATTGATTTGTTGCGTGGTTTAGAAGAAATGAAGCTACTACAAGTGTTAATGTAAAGTTGTACCCTTTAAAATGAGGCCTTCATATTAATAATTGCTCTGGAAATTAGTATAAATGTTATGTTAATATGAATTGCATTTGAGACAAATGGGTACGGAGGTGTAACAAACACAAAAAACTCCTTCGTCTATAAAATGTGTTCAGCTTGGCTAAATGTATATACAGGGTGTTTCATAATTCATGTAGCAATTAGGAACACTAATAACTCTTTTATGCTTTGCTTTAGAGCTTTTCTTATGAAGTAAAAAAGTAAAGAGGAGAGTGGGAAATTTTATATCCACT
>LR141964.1:0-11365 GCA_900659605.1 Tisbe holothuriae | reverse complement strand
TCCCTCTGCGCACGTGATTCTACCACACACACATAAATGCGTCAAATTAAGGGGATTATGCGAGTTTTCCGCCCAACTAGACAACAACAATACCTAATTAGTTATTTATACGAATCTATATACTATAATTGTGTACGCGCAAATATAATGCAATAATGTATCTTTATGTAGTTTAATAACTGCATATGAAGCATTTTTGTCGGTCCAGCCGCCAATATTGTTTAGCTGGCAAGGGGTCTGGAAAGAAAAAATATATATGGAAATGATATCAATTTGCAAAATGTATCTCATCCGTTGTTCTCATATAATACGAGATTGTTTTGTTAAAACTCCATTGGTGTGTGAATAAGGAAATGGAACATCAAGAGTAGCTAACTACAGTATTATATAAGCCAAAGTACTTTTGACATAGTTAAGGTTAATATGGCAACAAATGTTGACATCGTTGCACATCCGGCAGATCTGGGAAGAAGACGAACAAGATTTTGCGGTCAAAGCAAGGGTGTTTAGGGGAGGATATGCGGCAAAACAGGTGACTTGAAAGCAATGGGCATAAAAAGAGCGCACGGCAGTTGCTATTTTGAGGGCGCTCAAGTGACGACTCCATTTTTGTCCGTAAAGGGACCCTCATTGATATTTTTAGACCCCGAAATTAGATCAAAGTCAGTAACTGCATACCTTAAGAAAGGAGGCGATTATGTTTAAGAAATAGCCACATTAAATGAAGAAAATGCATGTGTGCCAACACATTGCCCGATTTCCTAATAGCTTTGCGTAAATCTTGCCGCGTGACCGCGGGACTGGAATTGCGGCGCCCCTGGAAGTAGCCCCTTGCGGAAATGATGCTAAAGCTTCTCACAAAACCTCCCCATGCCAGATTTTTCAGCCGACGATGTTACTACATACAAAAGTTTTGCCGCATATCCTCCCCTACAACACCCTTAGGTCAAAGTTTCTTCTTTCCCAGACCACCATTTCAGGGTGTTTTGTGTCTTGTGAGTTGTGGCGAGAGGAAGGAGAAATTAGGTTTAACCGTGTCTTCAAATGACCTTGCATCCAAAGCTTTGAATTGGGATCCTATCCACAAGTCCAACTAGATCATTGGTGTTATTATATTGTATACATATTGACATGTAGTGATCACGAAACAATTTTAACGAAACCGCTCATAAATAAACTTCAATTTGAAAGTTTCATGTAAATATTTTGTTGTTTGTTGATTGAAATTTGTTGACACGAGAAAACCAATTAGAAAATTTTTAAATCAAAATAGTATGCGGAAGTATCTTTTTATATTGTAAACCTATGGCTAGTCCTTTCAAAGAAGAACCGTTACAAAAACCAAATGTTTAATTGTATCTCCTGCACCGGCATACTTGTATATCTTGAAAATATTATTGTTTTTGTTTTCATATTGAGGTTTTCCTTTAACTCCCCTCACTTTAAAGTTTAATTCCAATTGTAGATCTAGTGCGCCATTAACGATGGACTCGTTCAGGTCTAACGTGACCATCTTCTGTGCGTTCAGCGGCCTCCACGGCATCCACTACTTCCTCAACCCCCGCCACCACATCGAGCTCTACTTCTGGTCCGCCGCCATCGCCACCTTCATCACGTTCGCCGGCATCAACTGCTACAACTCCTTCAGGGAGGTCAACCTTAGTCCAATGATTTCGGATATTGAGACATTCAAGTTTGATGCTGAGTTGGTGCCATACCCTGCAATTGTGTTCTGCCCAGTGCAGAGGTTAGATGAATGGCATGCGGCCAGTGTGCTACTCAACCAAGTAGGGGTTATGCTCGTAGTAATATGCCATTTCTTTGTGTCTTGTCATACTATAAGAGTTTAAACTTACTCTTTTGCGTTTTCTAGGTCCGCTTTCAATGCAATGGCAACGCCTATTCCCGACTTGATGTCGAATCTTGTGACACTCCCGAAATGAGAGCAATTAGGAACAAGGACTCACCATTTCATACATTCTTAGACAGATTGGATGAGCTGATAGACACGGGAGTGAAGCAAATTGGTAGGTAACATGGTGGGGTATCTTAAATTCATCATAATGATTTACCCTATTTAGATGGTCTATTTGACTGGATATCAATGTTATCGAATATATGTACGTAACTGCAAAATTTTATATTACCATCCAAATATAAATATGGTTTTCATTTATTGTTTCTTGCAGTGCCAGTTTCTGATGAAAGTATTCTCCAAGTTATGTCTCAAATTTCAAAAGACCTGAGCGATCCGTAAGTACTTTAACTTAATAAGAATAATTTGCCATGTATTTTAATTTCATATTTTTCTAGCACATTTCCTGAACGTCCATCAATGCCACAAGATGAATACTTATTCACAAAAGAGTTTCTTCCACTCATTGTTGAGACTCTGCTGAGACAAACGCCCGCCATTAAGGATCATATTTACTCTACAAGAGTTGGGGAATTAAGATCTTTTCGATTTTCTCATATCAGGCACATATTGATAGTTGTTGAGTTTCCTTAGTAATTATGTTGTTCGTTCTTTTTTAATGTAACATTGCTTTTAACAATATTTGAATTGAATGCTAAATTTGCTCTTTGGAGCTGAACGTAATGAAACCTTTGGCCATCAGCTGACTCAAACCTAAAACTCATTTCCAATGCCATATGAGACGGAAGATCTTAACTCCCCCAATTTTACTCAGCACGGAAGTGTACCCATCTATTGTAAGTTGCCAATGTATACATCATTGGTCCGTGCACTCATTTTGAAGTCCATAGATTTACACATCCTATGAAGAGATCAATGATTTGAGAACAGCTTGCTACAATAATGACAGTGTAAACTGCAATTGCGACGGCTGTCTTGGATCGGTTCAGGAGACAATAAGGTGTCAAAGGTGTCCAATCGCAATCAAGTGACATTAATTTTGTTTATTTTAGTGAAGCTACTACGATTGTTATTAAAAACTTATCAAATATTGGTCACTCCTTTGGTATTAAACATTGTATATTTAGAATGTATAACTACGCTAAATTGTTCCCCAATAGGCCCTGAAGTGAGTCTAGAGCTGCGGCCAGACATTTCCATTTTAAACGGACTTGGAAATTTCCATGATGAGTGGCTGGCACTTAGTAAGAAATTGTACGTTCTCAAGAATCTTGCTACCATGGGTCTGGGAGCACTATTCCGGAGGCATATACACTTTCTACGCAATAAGGCAACCCTAATTGTATTTATAATTTACTGGGTAGACTGACTTACTATTTTTTTAGCTTCCTCCTTACAATTTGGATCCACCAGATGACTTGAAGGCAATGTCGCTAATAGATGGTCTGGGAAAAGTTTTCCACAACACGTCCCCCATCCATTACATTCCGCTCATGGATGAGCTCTCTGATGGGTAATAATACAACTTATATTCCCCATTCCTCACTTAATGGCACTATTTTAGATACAACCATGACATTCACACAATAAACATGGGAAAGGCATGGAAAAGCAGTCAAAACTACTCTATTAAATATGAAAAAGACTCCTTTCCTCCTTTGATGCAAATGCTGCGTGCCTTGAAATTGTCTTATTTACAGAGTAAGGAATCATGATTATGTACTATATATTTATGGCACATTCTTATTACTATCATTTATGCAGGCACATCTAGTTCCACTGATGAATGGTTTGGCAGCAATAAAGCACAATACATCGAGTCTTTTACAAGCCTTTCGTCAAAATTTAAGCTGTATTCAAATTCTACAATTTTATCCAACGAAGGGTGATTATGATTAGCAAACCGCATACAGTTTTAAAAGTATTTCCAAAAAACTGTCCTTGCAGCGCCTCTTTTAAAATGATGACGAACCATCCACTCCACCATATAGGAATTGAAATGAGCAAGTTGCCAAGGACACTTGTAATGGCAATAGAAAGACTCATGATCTACCTCACTTTTAACCCAAGCAATCCATGGGGTTATCCAGATACTTATAGACTTACAGAGCAACAGGTATTTTTTTAACAAAGTGGCCCTAGGGGTGTTGTATGATTATTGTTTTATGTGCTCCCTGCTCTCAAATATTATAACAAAGAAGCTGCTGAGAAGAAGAAGCAGAATCAGTCAAGCCCTGAGTAGGCTGAGAGCCTGAGACTTTTTACAGCAGGTCAGCACAGCAAGCTGGCAGAAGCTCAGCTAAGGAAGGAGCTCAAAGAGAAGAAGCTCAGTAAAAGAAAAGAGAAAGACTCAGAGAAGGAGAACTCAGCCAGGCAAGCTAGGCCAAAGCATTTGGGTATAAAAGGGGCCGATTTCCCCAGACTCTTTCACTTTCTTGTTTGCTCTCGTTCCACTAACAACTAACACTTGTCCTGAAATAAACTCTTGTTCATTTTACTCTTGTTGTTGTTGTGTATCATTCAGGTGTCTTCATATTTTTTGTGTAGACTGGTCAAACCCTCTCCGGGTTGAATCTGATCCCCTACTGCTCCATGCCCTCATGTTCAACTCACCTGAGCAACATGCCAACCTCGAGAGGCATGTGTAGCATCTTCAATGGTATATCAAACAATCAGCTGGGTCTGATGCCAAGCAGCTTCTATGCTGACTTTGTGGCACAGCTGTTTCCAGAGACTGTGGATAAAAGTCATGGGTTAATGCTTTCTGATGTGCCACAGTTTAAGCTCTTGGTGAATGTGCATAATTCTGAGATCCACAATGCTCAAGGAGAGGGATCAGCCACTATTAAAGTGGGTCATCCTCAGGCATACATTAACCAGGTAATGCCATTGCATTAAAAGTGTGATATTTCCCTATGAGTAATATTATGTGTAGATGTCTGCATTGATTGTAACCCCCGGCCTGACAGTAGATGTAAAAATAACCACTCAAGTAGAGCAAGCATTGCCACACATCAGATCGTTCTCATTTGTCCAGAGAAAGTGCCTCTTTGAAGAAGAAATGGGTAAACGGTATATTGGTAAAATAGAGTAAAAGTTACCAACAGTGTTTTCCATAGGCTACCCTTCAATGTTCAAAAAATACAACCAGGACAATTGCCGTTATGAGTGTGCCCTTCGCACAGCGTCCTCCAACTCCAGCTGTGTCCCTTGGGATGTTCCATACACGTTCATAGTGGGCGTGACAAAGATTTGTGATGGTTGGAGAGCAAGACAGTTCAAAGAGGAGCTCATCAAGTTTGAAAACACTTTAGGCTGTGACTGTCCGGCTGCTTGTGAAAGGCTCAACTATGAGACTCATGTAAATTGTTTTAACATACTTAAATATTCTTCATGTATTTCAGTTAATTCATTTAGATCAACTCATACCAAACCGATTTCAACTTACAGTGCAGAGATAAGGCTACATTTGAAAATGTGCAGGTACAAAAAATACTCGCTAGACAATCCAGTTGGATCTGATCTTAGTCATCCTACATCTAAGAATATACATTTATACCTATAGGATGAGGAGCACCTGGCTGCCTTCCATAATATGTTATCCGTGGAGCAAGGCTACTTGGTATCATTTGATTCAGCTCGTCAGGAACTTTGCCACAGAAAGTTTAGAGATGATATTATTGTCTTCTACGTCGATGTCGACACCCAACTAGTTATGAAGTCTGTCAAGAAAAGGGCTGCTACAATTATGGACCAGCTAGGATTTATTGGTTAGTATCAGACTTGGAAAATGAAATTCCGGGGTAGATATTATAGGAAAAAATGGGAATAATAATATTTCGGCCGTATACAGTATGTCCCTTTCTCTACTCACTAAAGAGTTTAAGGAAATATCATACAAAAAGTTTATAGACTATTATAATCTTAGGCGGCAGTCTCGGCCTCTTCAACGGCTTCTCGTTGATTGTCTTCTTAGAGCTCGTCCAACTGTTGACCAACGTCCTCTTCCGCCAGAAACGTTACCGCTTTGACAGCGCCACCTGGCAGGACGCCACCTGGCGCCAGTTCCTCGTGGCATTCACCATCCACGGCTGCAAGTACACCATGTTCAACCACTGGAAAGCGTTCAAGCTGGCATGGATGGTGTGCATAACTGCGGCCTTTCTAGCAGGGCTAGTGATTGCCACATTGGCTTTGATTGACTTCCAGGTGCTTAATCAATACATACACACGTAGTATGATTTTAAATTATCTTTAATCTTAAGGAAAATCCGACAATTAGAGTGACTGAATTTGATGCCAAGCGAGTCACTGGCTACAATTTTCCAACAATAACAATATGTCCGGTACAATTCAACGACCCTTGGAATTATCAGAGAATTTTGATGGATATGAGTGCTGCAGAGGTACGTAAATTACAGCTTGTAAGCGACTACACCATGAAATAAGATACTTAGATTGCCACCAACGCTTTAGAACAACATCTACTTTCCTTGATTACCACCAGAGCCGACTCTTATTACCACATAGAGTAACTATCGAATATCCTTAACCACATGTTATCGAGATCTCTACAGTGCTGAGTTTTATTGTCCTCCTCGCAAGACAGCTAGTAAAGCTGATTCAAGGAGGACAGAATAGAACTGATTCATCAGCTGCAAAGAGGACAATAATTCTCGCCGCGCCACTTTGTTTACTAAAATTCACCACTTTTAGGACACACCTGATGTTTACAACGAGTTCCTCAAACACTTGTTTACTCATGATTGGATCAGTGACGCCACAGCTGAGAAGCCAATCACCGATCCAAGTTCCATCAAACTCTTTTATAAACTTGCCCCGTCAATATTCCTTAGTTCAGACCAGGATGAACTCACTGGGAGAGGCCTTTATGAGATTATGAATGGAAACCTAACCTATGGAAATGTGTCAACAGTTACTATCAGCTCTTTACCCGGGGTGAGCAAGATAAACTACGAGATTCATTTTGACACTGACTATTGCATGTTTTTCTGCATCCTCTTCCAGATATGTATGTTTGACTGTAAACCAACAAACGTCACACTGTTAGAAACGCCTCAATATATTCTTGCAGGAAGGATCTTTATAAAGAAGAAGAGAGGAGTTAGACTTCTCGGAATTTACTACTTGTAGTTACGACGTATTCTTCAATATATGAATATATCTTTATGGTCTTTTAGAAATGATCTCCTTCGGAGGTTTGTTGGACGGTTATGTAGGTCCCTTCAAGAGGTTATAATATCATCTAATGCTGAGGAAGATACAGAATTTTCGTATGCCGAGTGTCGATACGGCCATATGCCGGGAACTAAGTTCGAACTCGTGTTCGACAAACCTGAAAATGTCTTGGAAGTTGGACCTGTGCTTGAGAACAAAAGTATATTTAACATTCTTGCGTACAACAACATCATTAATGCACAAAATCTACATTGATTCAGGATGTCCTGACAAAGGCTCGTGGATGTTACATAACAACATTTGTTATTCTAGTGTGAAGGAGGCGCGCTTTTGCTCGTTTCCAGCCATGGTTAGGACCAATGAGGAGTTACCACATATCTATAGCATGTGTAATACATCAAAACATGTATATTGCTCATTGATAATGTTATTAATGCATAACTCTTAAAGGCAATGAAAGAGCTGAAGCATTTGAGTATTGCAATCAAATGGAATTTGGATCTCTTTGGTGTGTTGAAAGTCAAGGACTTGGTAATACTGTAGATTACTATATAAAGCTATATTGCCTTTATATCAGAGTTAAAATAGAGAACTTACTGTATTCTATGGACAAAAGCCACTCTTCTGAACGTCCCCTGACAATGAAAACAGTGTGTGGAGTTAACAGAGCTTGTGAGCTTGCCTACAAAAGGACAATTCAAGTAATTCCTTATCCACAATGAGCCCTTTTATTATACGTATGTTATTATTACACTAGCGAGTCTACCTTTTAACTGGACTTCCCTTGACCCAGCCCGGCACAGTCATGTCCTTATTCATTGAGAGTGTCTACAAGGGATCTTTCCATCCAAATGTGGCATTTCCAGACAATCACCTCATCTTAGAGCAGCAACAGCACGAAATAAATTTGTATGCATGCACTTTGATAGGAAACATGTCTATTTCTAATCTATTGTAATAGATACAATTATTCGGCCAGTCTTTTGCAAGGTCTGCTTCATGGTAGGAACCTTTCTTTGGATATGGGACTAATAGAAGTGCCGCAAATAATGGAAGGCTACACTGACCATTTAAGGAGTATGTCCCTTTCAGAAAGGGAATTGGCATTTAGAAGAATTCATTTTGCCACGTTTAACTATTGGGAGAGGTATGGAGAACCCAAGGATAGAAACTCTAGCTTGGCATTTGCTACCAATACGTGAGAAGAATATTTCAACTGTGTTAACGGTGCTATTTATTTCCCATTGTATTTCCTAACAAGGAATGAGTACCTAAAGCTGCTAACATCACCTTATGACTACATGTTTGGGGGAGTCCCCTACCTGGCTGAAGAGGGCCTTTATCCTGAAATACCAGTACAAGTGCCCGTTCATGAAACTCTAGGCGTGGACATCATTGCTCAGATGGACAATGATAATTTCCTGGGAGAAGTATTGAAGGACAGTTTAGAGACGGTCATGTCGGTCATGAGATGGTCACAGGTGAGCGGGACATGTGCCTTCTAAAAGGATCAGGTCTAAATATCACAACAGGTCAATGGGAACATTGGTCTAAAGCTGACTGAAGCTCATCCATCGTTGCCTGAGCCGACAGACCACTGGAGAGACTCTGTACTAGACAATGCCTTGTATCTCCCGCTTCTGAGTGGAAAATGGATGTCAGCTGAGACGTCAACAGATCAGATTGACATTAACAGACTCTGGAGAAACGGTGGAGCCTTGGAGATGGTCTTGGAATGTAGCTTTAATGGCATCCCATGCAGAGAGATTATATACCATGCTGTAACTGACCATGGCATCTGCTCAACGTTCAACTCAGTGAAGCCCAATTTGATATATAGGGAGAATAACTATTTGAACATGTTCCAAAGCATGTACAAGATAGCAATAAATGAGGAACCTGAAAAGGTGAGATGGGGGCTTTTTATAAAGTGTAATTGTAACATATACAAAATTTATTAGGTCATTGGATATGCCAGCAGCCTTAGCTTGGTTTTAGATGTTCATCGGTCGGACATTTTGGGCACAACCAGTGGACAATTTCTTTTTGCTGCTAATGAACATTTTAATGACTTCTTCACTTCTTCCGGCTTTGAGGTAAACCATTATATGCCAAGTGATTCAATGAATTGGAGAAATTATTTGCTTTGCAAAACATTATACTGTATCGCCATATTACGCAGATGCAAACTTTTCCTCATCTTTGTTCTTGCAGATTTATCCTGGACAAAAAGTTGACGTTTGGATCACTATAAAGGAGACAAATGCTGCTTCGGAGCTTAAGCAGAGAGTGAGTGTCCAAAGTCGAAAGTGCAAATTTCATGATGAGCATAGTGAAAAAGAGAGCTTACTCACTTTTTACTCTCAGAAAGGTAAATAAAAGTCAAGATTTAAATGTTACACTCAACCAGAGTATATTTTGTATAGGTTGTCAATATGAATGCCAATTAAGAAAAACCAAATTGGAATATTCTTGCATTCCTTGGAACTTCCAACATCTTGATAGAGAAATTGGGTTTCCACTCTGTACCCGAAATTGGACAACAATGTTTCAACGCACCTTTCGGTATATACATGTTTTGAGAATGTTAGCTCTTCTCACCGAGTAAGCCTTTTATAAGACCGCAGACAACGGCTCAGATTAGTTACATTAACCACTGGTAGATGTCACCATAGGTACCTTGGCCAATTTGGACATTGAAGAGCCTTTTATTTATGCAAAGGAGTCTGGTGAAAATGTTCTTATAAAGTGTTTCAGACATATTTTGCATTTAGTTTCCTTGGACCTTGGCCAAGGTATGCAGTGCCATCTACTGGATAAAATATATACGATAGGTACCCTTGTCTGCGGTTTCCCATTAGTAGAGGCTGCACCAGAGACCCTTACTACATGTAAGGTTCTCTGGCTGCACAGACCTTTGTGTCTCCTTTTCGTTCAGCGGTGTTAACGTTTCATTTAACTGATGTTCCCTCTTCAGGTTCTATTTCCAACCCTGTTCCTCCGAGTGTATGGAGTCTTGTAACAGTGTCCACTACATGTCCAAATTGGACACCATGCAAACAGACCCAACACAGGCATGTGAGGACCACAATTTGCAAATGGAAGTATTTGCTAGTGTCAATACTAGAGTTCAAACATTCTTCTGGAAATACCTTCAGGATAGTAAGTGGGCAGATGAACCCAAGGAAGAATTGAGGTTTGCTCAGCTTTACTCGACACATGTCACATGGGAGTTTTATAATCCTGTTCCAGTCAGGTTGAGTCTTGGTGCCAACAAAAAGTGAGCCAGGATTTGGTGTTTTTGAGAGTTCTCTTCAGCCGAGATCTCGTTCCTGTGACAACAATCTACCGGAAGTACACCCATGTGGAGCAGCTAGCAATCATTGGTGAGTTATTGAAATCATATACTTAGTGTCAAGTGGAGAGACTCATCGTTTATGTGTACAGGTGGGAATCTTGGATTTTGGACTGGTTTTAGCCTGACTTCAGGAGTTGAGATAATGTACTGGGTATTTAAGGGTGTCATGAGATGGATTAAGAAATGAGGCAATACAAAAGGCAATATTGGTTTCAAATAGCCATGAAAATAAAATAGTGTGTCTCCTCGATAAATGTGATAGCCACTCATATCAAATAAATGTAAAAATTATGTCGCTATTCTGCAACCCCCTGTTTAATTTATTTTTAGTCTCGCACGCTAACCATTCCGCCACGAATTTTCGCTTTCTGCTACCCTTTTATTGAGTGTTAATGTGAACACTTTCCGCTTCCCTTGAGCCACCTAAAGTTTGCGCGTTTCATCGAGTTATTTTTCCCACGCTATTTAGACAGTGGCGAAAAAAAGATTGTGTTTTGTCAAATATAAAAGTCAGACTCCTTGAATTATTTTCACCTTGAAATATCTTTGTCAATAATGAGAGTCATCAAAATGAAGACGGCTGAACGACACACTTTGTTGTTTATTGCAACAATTAAACCACATTTTGTACAAAATTAAGCATGCGTGTCAAAAGGTTCACATGTGATTAAATCCGGCATTTTATCTTGCTAATAATTTGGATATCATTCCTACTTATGAACACTAGTCTAGTCGAAAATTATAATACGTATGCATAACTGTTGCCCGATAGTACCGATCCTTGCCATCCTCCTGACCTAAGACCTCCCCAGATGACTAATCTTCTCATAAATGTGCGGGAACGCCCCCTCCGCGTCCAACTTCTTCCTCATATTATCATAATTCCTCAAGTTGAAGGCAAACATGTCGTCAAAGTCCTTCCTCGTGAGCTG
>LR141963.1:0-11352 GCA_900659605.1 Tisbe holothuriae | reverse complement strand
TGGAAGCGCGGGTGACTGGGGGCAGTGTGGTGGGGGCCTCAGTGACAAGGGTGGCCAGGGGGATGGCGGGCACCTCGGCGCGCACGGGCGCTGGTGGGGCGACGAAGGGAGCCTCAGTCACGGGCTCAAGACGCACGGGCTCAGGGAGGTTGACCTGAGGGCGGGCGCGAACGGGCACAGGGGGAGCGATGCGGACGGGCTCGGCCTGCAGGGGGACGGAGGGACGGGGGCGGAGACGGTTGCGGGATGAGGGGCGGAAGGAGTCGGAGTTGGTGGACACGGGCTTGGGTGGGGCAGGCAGGACAAAGTCATCGTCCTCCTCCTCAATGGGGGCGGGGGCGGGCGCACGGCTGACGGGCCTGCTCACACGGACACGGGGCGCGGCCACAACGCGGGCACCGACAGCCTCGGGGTCAACACCGGCCTTGACGAGCTCCTGCTTGTCGAAGTCGAGATCTCCGTAGTAGTTGGAGCACTCGGGCACCTCCTCGGGGTCGGTACACTTGCCGTCGAGCGCGTCCTCGCCGATCTTGAACACGGTGCCGAGGGGACATCCGTACTCCCTGGGCGTGCCGGAGATGCAGACAAAGTACTGCCTGCAGTCGGCGGGGTGGGCGTGCTTGGAGAAGATGCCGATGGGTCCGTCGCGGGGGCAGACGAACTCATCGCCCTCCTCCTCAGCGTCGCGCTGAGCCTTGCAAGCCTGCACCTGGTCGGCCCACTTGCAGACGCGGGTCTGGGCGTCGAAGGCGAGGCCGGGGGCGCAGGAGAACCGGTTGGCGAGGCCGTCACGGCAGTTGTAGAAGCCGGTGCAGTCATCGGGATCCCTGAAAAATGGCGGGAAATATGAATATACGTGACCCATGATTCACTATAAAACATTTAAACTTACTCGAATGTTCCGTAAAGCCTGGGGCAGTTTGGCGCGGAAATCGCCGGCTCAACCTCAGTCCTGTTGCCGCACTCCACGTTGTACATGTAGTCGCAGTTCTTGGTGGTGTAGGTGGGGTCGAGGTCGTCGAAGGCGAGCCCGTTTCCGCACGTCTGCAGCGTGGCGATGCCCTTGTCGCACTCCCAGTACCTGTCGCAGCTGAAGTCGTGCGGGTAGTAGCCCTCGAACTCGTCGGGGCAGATGAAGTCCTCCTGGGCGTAGGCGGCGCCAGCCAGGAACAGGGACACGGCGAACATGCGCATCGTGAGGGTCTAAAAAAGGGAAATAATATTAACAACTTTACAGGGAATGTCCGATAGAAAAATATGCAATTCTTATTGCCGAAGTGCATTATTTTGTTTCCGTAGAAATGTAGCATTATCACTAATATAGCTAATCAGTGGAAATCACACATCGTACAAAGAATTTTAGATAATACCACTGCACCGGTTTGGGAGAGATCTAACCAGACAGGCAGGCAGAAGGTGCCAAAGGTGAAAATCATTATTGGTATAGCAAATTGCTAAAGAGCCAAGATAGAAATCCACTTTCACTAACGAGAGACGATCTCTTTTGTAAGTTTTTAATTGCATAACTTCTATTTGCATTTATTCATTCATAAAATACGTAAATATGACCACTCTAATATATTTCGAACATGCTTCCAACTTTGCACCGGGTATCAACTACAAACAGTTTTCACTTTTCCTTCCTCTTGAAAGATTTCACTCTTTTTTCGTCCATTAACAATAACCGCACGAGCGGCAGTTAGAGAAGCGAAGACATAATGGAAGTGCAGAGAGCTAAGAATAGAAGACGAAGACACGAGATCACTCAACATACCAGTGGTTATATTCTTCTTCTATTTCAGGACCTTTCCCGGTTGCCAGTTCCAACTCTACTGAGGACAAGAAAGGAAGAAAAAAGAAAGAAGAAGAGAGGAGAGGCAAAAAAGAGTCTAGAAAATGTGTGTGTGTAAAAGCCCGCAAGCTACGACGACGACGAAGCCAAAAACGACGGCGACAAAGAAGCTCTTCCTGCTTCTGCTAAAGCTACATCTTATGCCGACACTGGGGTGACGCACGCGGCCAAATACGCACTCGGGGCACAGTGGAACCATGTTGGAAACAAATAATATACCAATTGATCTATGGAATATCCCGATAACGTTTCACAGTGGTTCAGTGTTAGTTTAAGTGAATATTGAGTTAATTATTAACCCACTGTGAGACCGCGCGCTTACGCCCTGAGAATTCATAATATGAAGTGTGTGTGACCTTGTAAGAGTTCTGATCACTGCTACCAAGCAACGCTGCTTCTTCTCTCTTTTTGGTTCTCTGCACCGACAACAACAATGAAGCTTCTGGGCAATATCCTCATTTTATGTAATCATAGGTTTGGGTGAATATATGTCAGAATTCATTAGGATGGGCTTGTGTCGGAAGCAAAGGCAATTAGTCAAGGGAGGTATTAAGAAGGATATTAAAGCTTTTGTTCCGTCTAAGAACTGTCCTTATTCTGGAATGTGTCCGTTTCGCAAGAAAAGGGCATTTCCAAGCGAGTAGTCTTTTTTCTCCAATCAACGGGTCGAGTGGGTCGATGGAATTCAAAGCATTTATTCCGGGTGAATACAATGCTCCCGAAGAACTTCTTGATTTTAACATACTTGCAGAATAACAAGATTCCACAGACGCTCTTCAAAAAAGGTTTGACCTTAGTTACAAGGTATTATTAGCTTTCTTTGCAAGTAAACATCTTATAGGATTAAGTAACAATAATGTCCTTAACGCTTAATAACTGTGTTATTTTGACCCAATTATATCCTTTTGATACAGTTTCAACACTCGTTCAAATCTCCCAATTACGCCATCATTTAACTGTGAAAAGGCATTTCACGACGACGCATTTATTACTCGAATGACTGTTCAGTATATTTAAGAGCGTAATTGGCCTCATCAAGAAGCTGACTTTGCAAAATCATTCAAGCGAATAGCGAACCTTGTTTTAATTGGACCCCGTCATAAATGGACATTGCAAGACTTGCACGTCTGCATGTAGAACAGGGTGCTTCATTCATCATTAAACACAAGATGTAACAGTCTACAATCCCATGTATATAACCATAAATAACCGGTATAATCCTCCTCCAACTGATTGTATCGTATATGCCAATAGCGTGCATATTCCTTAACGGCCCTCGTCTTGTCTCTCTCTTTATGTCGTCATCACGTCGGATAATTAAGCCGTCTTCATATTCTTTGTTTCGCAAGGAGGACAAAGGAACGAGGAAGAGACATGAAGAGCGAGCGAGCGGTCAAAGAGCAACAATAACGTTGCGAGGCTGTCATGCTTATGAATGCGGTAATAAGGCTAAGTTGGAAGTAAGGGCTAGGTTGTCGGGTTTTATATCAGTTAGCTAGAAGTAGAGTAGGTTCAAATCTTGCTCCAAACCTATATATAGTACATTTTGTAGTGTTGCAAATGATGATGATTCCAAAGATCTCATTGTATCAAAGACTTTTTTTATTAAGTTGTTGTAATGTAGTTTAACAATAGGAAAGTTCCACATTTAGTTCTATTTAAATGATATAAATGGCCAATTACCCCCTTTGCCCACCCGAAAGTGTTTTAAAATGCGTAATATGCGGCGTACCAGAAATAATATAATCACGTCATTTAACCAGCCACACTGCATATATATGAAGTACATCAAGTCCATTTTATTACAATCCCGTCCTTGATGTCAAAAGTGTTTTCCTGCGGTTTTCACTTTCGAAATTGAAACATATTCCATCGACAACAATTTCCTGAGGCGGATTCCATTTTGGCAGCATCAAAGTGTCAATGTCAATGTTTTGGGGCGCGGTTGCAGACACGAGTGCGTTGTTTTTAAAGAGATCGAGCCTATTAGAGATGGGCGAGCTCACATTGAGCTGTATTAATTTATAAACTTGAAACCCGTGCTTAAAATCGTTTAGCTCTAAAACTATCCCTGAATTTTAAACCTCAGTGTGCACGCAAGGATAGATATTAGGCACTCACTTTCTGGCAACAGAATTAGGTAAACGCCCTAGAAATTAATTCTGCTCGGAACAAAGACTCCGCCCAATCTGATATTATTACGATGGAAGGGAAGGAGGGACTCTTTAAACTATATACTATTTACTGTATCCTGATAACATTGCAGTAATACGTTTACTAAGGTCACCAATAAATATACTCAATGTTACGTCATAGGCATGATAACTTCTTTGTACATTTGAGTACTTAAAAAGAGTTTATGTTCCTTATTTAAGAACCCATATTAAGAGCTTACTACAGTATACGGGTAGGTTTGTGACCAAGAGCTGGTTCCGAAATTGGCAAAGGAATATTTATGACTCGTTAGCACGGCAGTCAAACAACAACGACGTATTTGGACGACATCGACTTCGTTTAGGTGAGAAAGAAAGGCTATCGAGGAGGAGGAAGTAATGTGCTTAAATTGATGAGAATAGGGTAAAATATGCACGTTTCCTTCGTTTATTGGGACAAAATAGCTTTAAAAAGTTTTGAGCCGTTTGTTTAATGAACATGATTTATGGCACCATCTTTCAATGTTACGAGTAAAAAGCATAGCATAACATAGATAACGCCTCTCCATTGTGCTAGAACCACCACCCACCCTCTTACAAATATGCCCACTGGTCACTCACTTTTACGGAAGAAGAATACAAAACAATATATGGACTTCCTCTCGCCGAGAGCGTCGTTCAAGAAAGAGAAGAAGAGGAATCATTTTTCCAAAGTCACATATTGAACAGAAGCCAGATTATTGTTCTTCAAAAACAGATCACCCAAAACATCCAGTTCTTCTTCTTCTTCTTTGACTTTCAAGGATTTCTTCTTTAAGTCGCTTCTTCCTGCTTCTAAATATTGTTGTTGCCTGATGGGGGTCAGGCCACAGTGAAGAATGGACCACTGTGTTAGAGGAGGAAGAAGGGGTGGCCTAGGGCGGTGCTGGTTTTATAGGCTTAAATTCTTGACCTATCTTTAAGGATACAATATGTTGTTATAGGTGCAAATTAGATGTTGCTAAAGCTTTTAAAATAGTAGGTTCACTGAGCTGTAAACAACACAATCTAATGTGCGTTTTGTACAGAGTTTATAGGTGCAAATTGAACGTTGCTAATGCTTACAAACCATGTGAAATTACCTGGTTACGTTTACAACAGCCATAAAAGTCCACACACACGGTCAGACACATATTTTATACGATTGCGCCTTTCAAAATGCCACAATTTAAGATTCATGTTCACAAAAAAGCCTTTTAATGGCTTGGACAAAAGGGATAGATATTACATATGCGTACAAAGCAACGTTTTTTCGGAAGGGGATTGACCATAACTTGTTTTCTTACCCTCTGTATGCAAAAGTCGGAAGATATTCTTACTGCACGGAGGGATTTGTTGCTGACCACGATAAGAATATATCCGGCCATTTCCGAGTTTGTTAAGCAAAAGGATGTTAAAAAGTGTAAATCGCCTGCGGTCGCGTAATGTATTCTACGAAAGCATAACTTTGTCAATTGTCTTCCAATTAATGCATTAAATAGTCCCTTTATTCCACGTATTTAAATAGTTTTATATTTATGACTTTTTAAGAGCCCCAAACCCAACAGAATAATCCGGGATAATCTCTTTTAGAATAGAAATAAAAGTATCTCCGTGCTTAAAGCCGAGGAATCCGCTTGCGGGGAGGTCGCCACTGAGCTCATATTACCGCCCATTGGCAACGCGTACATCAATGGATGTCGTACGCATTTGAACTGTAGACCTTTGGACAGCCAATGACGCTTTTACCCGCAGGGGAAATCCTGGGATAATTGTGTGTTGTTATTGTTGCGTGGTTTTGACGCAATTTTCGGCGTCATGAAAATTTGGAGTTGCGTCACTGATATGAGAACTAAAATTTAGGGGAGGGGGAAATGCACTTTAATATTAGTATTTAATGCACTATGCGTAATATTCAATGGTAGAAGCATGTGTAGTTATCAATTTGTACAATAAAGGTGACTGAGTAATACATAATGATATGTACTATTACACATAAATGCATGTTTTCTACCCCATATACATGATTACGCTACCTTTTTCCGTTCCCTTTTTATCCCCTTTGGTAATCTAATCTTGCAGCTGCTGCCATTTTTAAACATCTTTTAAACCCAGACATTGTTGCCTAACAAAGAACCGCACCTACTTTTTGCAAAATCGAAATGCATTAAAAGACTTCTACTTGCGTTTTAAGCTATTTTATGTTTCTCAAACAGTCTGAAGTTTGTCTTATTGTATTTATCGTTTCCTCGTTTCTTATGAACTGGAAATTAGCCCGGGGGCGTTTCGCTATTTTTGAAGTTCGTACGCAAATGTCTTTAAAATGGATTATTATTCAATCAGAGTTATACGTTTGGGAAGTAGGAAGTTGTAGTATTTATCACCCATTTATGCTTAATTATTTGAGTTGCCAAGACAGACGCATTAATTGCGTCAGACATGCTGTCAACATCAAAACAGGAATGTGACGCATTTTATCACCATTTTAACGAAGTTGGACAGGGATCCAATCTGCTTAATTAAGACGTTTTTTCGACTTGTTTCCTCTCCGGAATCTCGACACGACCGGAGATTAAGATAAAAGAAGATGATTGACGGCTGCTGTGTAAAAATCAGGATTGAAACAGACACTTTGTTGTTGTTGAGCTACCGTGTGAGCCTGGTTGTACGTACTAGGGGTGACCTTGGGGGTAGACCCAACATGAGGAAAGCATTGGTTTAATGATATATAGAGTGATATAACTCAAACTATGCTAAATGAGTTGTCACTTTAAAGTATTAGACGAGTGAATTGGATCAAGATTATGAGATAGTGGTTGACGCTGGTTTAAGACAGAACATATAATTCAATGGACTAAGGTACAAAATGAGTTAATTGACTCCTTTTATGACCCACTTTTGTACCTCCCCCGTGATCCAATCTCCTGAATTCCATCTAATTACAACCTCTTCAAGGTCTGACATCGGCAACAACAACAACGAAATTGATTTTTCAAGTCAATTTTCTTGGTCCCAATAAATCCTCGTCGATCTCAATCTATCGGACGGAAGACGAAACGTTGGAGATCGCTGAGCGCCTTTTAAGTGAATTTGACCTCCAGGAAGCAGGATGAACAGGGTTGCCAGGGGTAAGAAAGTGTCACTACCCAATTGATGGCAGGCACGTCTGCAAACTGTTAGTATTGAATATTAGTATACCAAGATTTAGACTACAGGAAGGTATGCAATGTAGTAATGAACTATACGCACTACTAATAAGACAGCTGAAGCTTAACATATTTATCATGCTACAGTGACAATATCGCAAAACTGTTCACTCTACCCCACTCCCATTAAGCCCGTTTACCCCCACCTTACACCTTTGTGAAAATCTCCATAACACTCTTACCCATAACAACAACAACAACAACAAACGCCGACCAAGGAAGCAGCTTACAAGGTCAGATCTAAGCTCGCTCGCTCGCAACAATGCAAAGGAAGTTAGTTACGTGGTTTTAATATCCTTGTTGTTGCTAGACCGGTCAGACATGGAATAAAAAGGCGCTTTTATGAATGGGGAGGGAAGAGACAAAAGATTTGTTGTAGGTTTGTAAGCGTGGCACGTGCTTTTTATGGCATTTATTATGAGTGGACTGCGTTCACTTATGGCTAGCAATGTCTGGTCGCTGTTTCCTACTTTGATTCGCGATATGTTTCACACTTTGTAGACATGCAATAATGGCACTTATGCAATCTAAGCTGCCATGATGATACGTTCGTGGGGGTCACACATCAATGACATATTCAGGGAGAGATTGGATTCGATTATGTCGAAAGTTTGACAGCAGAGGGAGATTGTGTCAAGCTGTCGAGTTGCATTTTGAACCGAATATTGCCTAATAACAATATGTACGGAGATACAATGAAGTAGAATTGCTATCTAGCAAATTGTTCGGATTCCTTAAGTGTTATATTCTCAGAATTGTTTTATTCATCAGAATCCGGACACTCAAAATGGAACGTTAGTGAGTCAAGGAATTCCCCCGCAGTTCCTGAGAGATAGACAAGGGTACATCCTGGATAGTTGGCATGGAACTCAACTCCACCAGGACCACCAAACGGGCCATACACACCCTGCAGGGTCACAAACTCAATCTGATCGACATATTCACCAGAGCGACCTAGGAATATGTAATTACCATTTTTGTTATATATGGGATTTTGTATAACAAAATTTGCTTATTTGCCTTAAAGGATATGAGGAATTTTTTTGAGTATAACACTTCCTAAGATATGTTTTTTATTCTAAAGTTATATTAATAATACATATTTTGTACTCACCTACAACAGACCATATGACATCTCCTGCAGCCAGCTCCACCAAGTAGTTGTTACCGCCAGCCCCTCCCTGGAAGTCACTCCACTGGTCACCGTACATGACTCTGATGCCATCCACATTTTCACCAGCATGTACTTCAATTTTGGTGATTGGTCCATTTAAGTAGGTGCCATCCCCATCGGTCCAAGCGCTGCCCCCATCACCACCATAGGGCCCATCCTCAATCTGATACCTGAATTAGGAGAATTATATATTAGGTGAATTGATGTAAAAATAAATGACACATGACTTTTTTGTTTTTGTTTTCTTCGCCAAATAGTTTTCTTAAAATATTTTGCCAAAATGGAAGAGTGGTCAGAGACTGAAATATGTTTAATAAATTGTCTATTTTTTGTTGCACAAACTAGTTCACATGGATGTAATAACAGAAAAGTTGTTACCAAAATTTGCCATAAACTGTGTTACATATTGAATATACCTTGGAGAAGCCTTGTCCCCTACCATGTGGTAGACATGGTTGATTTCAAGAGCACTCCCTGTGACAGCAAGGACAGCAAGGGCTGCAAATGTTGAGCGGAACATGGTGCTTATGAAATTGAGGAAAGAAACAACGTTGCATCAATTTAAATACTTGCATCTTTTAGCGATAATCCTGTGTGTCATTGAGATAAAAAATGCGCAAAATTATAAAAGTAGGGTCAATCATACATGAAAAAAGTTGAGATCTCGGTGGCGTGGAGGGTCACGAAATTTTGAAAATCCATGGGTAGGGTATCCCAAAATCTGAATATTTTAGGTAAATATGAGGGAGTAAAAAAACTGTAAAAAATCCCAGGAGCGTGGGTTAAACAATTTTCAGGGCAACTAAACAATGCAAAGAAGGAAGGAACAGGACATTGTCTACACTCTCACAGAAAAGGAAGTAAAAAGTTTGAAGTAGCAAAACAAGTGTGAACTTTTGAGTTTTGACTGCATAGACTTATCTAAATCCACATTCTCTCTTTGACCTTTGACTGGCTTGACTTATGTAAACCCATATATCCTCTTTGAAAGCATAATTTCATATGTCTTGATCAACATTGCCACTTATAACTAGCTACAAGATAAGAATTGTCTGAGTATGATCACTTTTTGTGTTGTTCAATATGCAATATAACAGCCAAATTTTGAAAGATGAATAATGAAATAGTGTTAGCTTAATAGATGAAGTGCTTGAAACTCTCTAATAAATTGTTAGCTCTTTCCTGATACCCAACAAGACCAAACTCGTATTTTACTAGCCTTTTAAATTAATAAAAAGTTATCAAGAATGCATGTGCACAATATATAACTTTTAGGTATGGTTCTTGACAAGTCCTTGTCAATAAAATTGTTTTATTCAACAGAGTCAGGACACTCAAAGTGGAATGTCAGTGAATCAATATATTTCCCAGCAGTTCCAGAGAGATAGACAAGGGCACATCCTGGATAGTTGGCACTGAACTCACTGCCGCCAGTGCCACCAAAGGGACCATAAACACCCTGAAGGGTTACAAACTCGATCTGATCAACAACATTCCCGGAGCGACCTAAGGGGACATCATTTATATTGATTACATATGAATTATTCTCCTCATAATAATTATAAAATTGTTGCGCTTAGTTGTAAAACTGGCAATGTAAGAACCAAACCAGTTAGTTATCTCTTGCTTAAAACAATTACCCTTGTACACAGGAGTAATTGTAATTACTATAAGTTGAACTGAACTTAGAAAATTGTTTACAAAATATGCTTGTCTGTATTTTCTTAATCCCTACTCACCGATAATAGACCATATGACATCTCCCTCTGCCAGCTCCACCAGGTTGACGTGTCCCCCTGAGCCTCCCTGGAAATCACTCCACTGGTCACCATACATGACCCTGATGCCATCCACCTTCTCACCAGTGTGAACCTCAATCTTGGTGATGGGGCCATTCAAGTATGTACCATCTCCATCGGTCCAAGCACCACCGCCGTCACCGCCATAGGGGCCGTCCTCAATCTGATACCTGAATTCGGACAGTTGTACTCTCAGTTGGACAAATGTTTTTAATTATACTGTATAATTTTAAGATAAAGATACATTGCCATGTAACTCACATAATCATGTAATTGGCAGTCTCCAAAATGCAAGAATAATGCAAGAAAGAATCTTAGGAATTTTTCCTATAGCAATAAATTATATTCTGCTTTTATTCACACAATGTAACGTTTGATTTACTATTCATGACGTAATTTAAGCATGAATTTACCTCGGAGAAGCCTTGTCCCCTGCCTTGTGGTATACATGGTTAATTTCAAGCGCACACCCTGAGGCAACCAGGACAGCAAGTGCTACAAGTGCTACAAATGTGAAACGGATCATGGTGCTTGTGATAGTGACCCAAGCAGGAGTGTAATGTTACAATCTATCATTAATTAAATAAGCTTGGGACAAGAATGCTGCAATATAAGGTCATTCTGATTAGATTGTTGTTTAAAAAATTAGCTGTGGTAGGAGTTTTCATATAGTTATACCTATCCTCATTGCCTTGAGTTTATAAAATATAAGATAACAAGTCATATAAGGGACAATTATGCTCATGTAAACACATTAAATGCTAGTACAAACTTTTGTCATATAACTGTAATGTTAGGACAATCCATGTTTCTACTTGTCAAATTATACAAATCGGATCAGTATATTATTATCTGTATATATTCATGTTTTTCAATCCAAACACTGACCGCGCCTTTTGTTTTATCGACAATTCAATAAACGAAATGATATTCTATTGAGTGGACATTATGTTCAAATTATGTGTTTGATACATAAAACATTGATTGTTACACCCGACCCACTACAGGCAGACAGTTCCCCGGGTTTAATAATCTGATATAATGAGGGTTAGGTCCAGCTTTATGATCATTTGAGAATCGAGAATCGGATCCGGATATGTACGTATGCACCAAATTACACACACATTGGCCATAGCTTTGTAAAGTTATA
>LR141962.1:0-11342 GCA_900659605.1 Tisbe holothuriae | reverse complement strand
ATGAGAGGCAAAACCCATGGCGCCATCTAGTGTAATGGAATCAAAAATTAAATCCATGTGATAAGGTTCCCCTATACTAATATATTCTACAACTCAGGTTTCTGTCTCCACATCGTGTTGTATCTGTCTGCGTACATCGTGACGTGGGAGTCTGTCAGCACGCTGGTCACGGCAGCGGTCATATTCGGGGCGTCATGGCTGTACAGGTGACTATTTTATATGTCAACATCGATGTAGATTTATTATTAAGTAAATTTCAATGTTGCAGAAAATTCCGCCTTCCTCAATCTACAACCGTGGTGGACGAGGCCGCCATAGCAGAGCTGGAACAACAAGAGGCATAGGACTTTCAGAAGTTCGCGACATCAATGTACAACAAAGACAAAAAGTGTGTTAATGATATTAGATTAATAAACGTGAAAACTATTTAGAGTTTATGTTACAGAGTATTTCAGGGTTTTTTAAAGTCCGTTCTCCTTCATTCTAATAATATCGTTAGGAACAATATGTTAAAAAAGTTTACATTTGTCAGTATATATAGCGCCATAAACAATAATAAGAATAATGTACTATTTTATATTTCATTGTCCTACTTTAATATTAATGCAGGTTGCATATAATGAGAATCAACTTGGTTAGAAAAATAATGTGAAGCTGGAAATAAATTAGACATTTAATTATTTAGTCAAAGGTTGGTTATGAAAAAAAAACAGTTACTTAGAAGCAACTCCAGGAGTTGGGACGATCGAAATGGCCATGGGACGAATCGTCTCAAGAATTCATTCTTTTTACCGTGTTGCCACGAAAAATCAAATCCAATCCTTTAAATTAGATCGTCCTTGAGTCGTATGAATAGCGCATCACAACCCATCATCTCCAAAAATCAACATGATCTACACAAATAAACACTGATTTCAATCCCTTAAAGTACGGCTAAAAATTCCTAACTGCTTTGACCCTGAAAATACGTCAATACTCCTGTCTACCGCTCTTTGCATTTCCGCGAGACAAACCCTTTCGTTCATCGGCGAAAATATTTGAAATGTACTCGGATTTTGCATTCATGATATGAAGTTCTTTATGTCGGAGGGAAAGTAAGGCTTTTACTCGGAAGTTAATCCTGAGGGTGCAAAAAAGAAGTATTTTTCTAAGAATGGAAACCTTGTGGCAATGATCAGGAAATGCTATTTTGTCATCAAAGCCTTACGGATACAACTGTTTTATCCTGTGATATATAGTTTCAAAGGTGTTTATCAAGTATATATTATATATTTAGATGATGTAATGTAATGGCAAATAAGACCCTGCTCACAGCCAATTACGATCTATTTCATTTAGATTTTGCTGGCTGTAATGCCACTGCATTGCACCAAGGGCGTATAATTGTCCATTGCACAAAATACAGTTTACAGATTTAGAGGTATATACAGAAACATAAAGCTATGAGAGCATTTATGATGAAAGTTAATGATCTTCTTAATTTATTTAAGTTTGATCTTCTTAAATTTTTTATGTTGCGTCTCCAAGACAAAAATATTTTACTACTCGTGTGTTTGTTCGAGTATCAATAATGTGTTTCAACCTTGACATTTGCAGCTTTTACCTTAAATGCAGGAATTTTACAAAAAAAGGTGAAAATCGCGACACTTAAATGTTAGCGCAATAAAAAAGAGGGAGCAACTGTCGCGTCGATCTCATGGGAACCACGTGCTTGTTTTGCTTCATTTTGTAGATGAAAGTACGTTCTACCAGTATTATGCAGATGATTAAGTCTTTTGGATACATCTTGCTACATGAACACCGCGCCGGTAGTTATCGGATCTGACTCATCTGAGCATTTCAGCCATTTTCAAACTCATTATTTAAGCTTTTGGCATGTGCAACAGCCCCTTAATCTTTATTATAGATCCAACTCTATTGTTCTAAAATGCGTAATCTCACATATTGTCATGTTATAGGCCTGCCTAACCCTGAACATGCGTCCTTGCTAAAGCGACAATGAGACACGCTTTCTTCCTCCCCGCGTTTAAAATCGCTTTCGTTTGACTATTCTCATTAGTTTACAGACAATCGTTGAGGAAGAATCATCAATTTGGGGGGAATTTGAAACGAAGGCGGGTTCCACATCGTTTGGAAAAGACATCGTTTAAGTAGAAGAAAAAGGTAATAACAAGCGGAAGTTATGTGGGAATATGAGATTGTTGAATAGTATGTTAATACGTAGATTTTAATGTGTCGCTAGAACTAGAGTTTTTCACTGCTGTAGTTTTTTGGTATAAAAAACTCAATGGGAACTTTATCTTATAAGTTACTAGCGTTTCATATGAGTTATCAATAGACACTATTTAAACATGCATACTTCACATACATGATACTGCATATTAAACTATGCCAAAAAAAGATAAAAGTACTTTATACTATGCCACATTCATGTCTAAATATATTTTAGACTTCGTCAAATTTGAATAAAAACTAAAATCGTCTAGATCTAAAATACATTTTGACGTATATATATTCATTCTCATACGCATTTTCAAATTGAAGGAGGGTTTCTAAGAGTTTAAAGGGTCAAAGTACATGAGGGAGGGTGCCTTAATAAACAATAATTGTTTAAGATGCCACGCCACTTGGACGCCCTAATTAACTTACTGTGGTTTCAGCTATTTTTCGTCATGACTGGTGGTTGCTCTGAGGAGGCGAAGGCTGCGGCCAGAAAGGCTTCCAGGGATCTCAGGAGGATGAAGAATGACACAAGTGGAGGAGGAGCGGTAAGAAATAAACTCAAAGCCGTTTACTATTGGAATGGTTAATACAAACGAGTATGACAGTTTTAATAAGATCGTTCATTTGAAGTACGGTATTGCTGGTAGTCATTATATTTTAGGAAGGATTTTCTTCTTCCGTTCGTGTATGATCACACTTACATAGTTAATCTTTTACATACTGGGATGTCTTTCGTCGTATAAGTCAACGTTAACTGTACTGCATCGCACACACTCATTATTCTAATGATATTCATTAGTGTTGATTAAAATGATAAGTAAGTAATAATCCCTGGATTAGATCCGTACAGCATAGAACCAAACCTGACTCTATACAGTTAAGCTGAGTTACCCATGCCTGCGGGGACTGACAACCTATAAGAAATTTAGTTCTTAATCTCAGTAAACTATTAATACTACGTACAAAATACGTTATGCTTACAAAGCCAGATATTGCCGCTATTTTTATAGGAGCATAAATTCATTTTATCCAAAAGAAACCTTAATCCAGTGCATGAATTTAGAATTAAAAAATGCCTCTATTTAAATGTTAAGAGAAAGATGTTATTTATATAAGTACAAAATAGTGTCGCTGAAATTACATGCCACGCTCCATAAAATCTTCAGTTCAAAGGCCGGTTCTCCATTTTAATCGATGCAAATTGCATTGTCAGAATTGGGTGCATTTCTTCTACTGCATTTTATACATGTTCAGAGTGTCAAATTAAACAGAAATTAGCAGGAATTTTGAAGCTTGGGAGGCGCAAAATAGACAGAAGTTGTTTCGGCGAATGTGAAATGGACTTAAATGCATCTGGGACTGCCAAGAATGAGTTTTAAAGAATTTGAATATGAGAGTATGGTATCGAAGATTCGTATGTGACTCCAAGTAGACACTTAATGTAAATGACATATTTTCATTTTATTAACATACAAATACTTTTCATATTACCAAGGAAAAAATTGTAACAAATATCCACAATGCATTGTATAAACGTAATATGACAATTCTCCCATAACTTCAAAACTAATGTCATATTCGCGACTGGCCTTCAAAAGCTAGATTCGGACAAAAAGTACGTGGGAGAAAATAGTGATCGAGGTTATTACAAGTGACAGAAAACACTTTTTGCCTCGATCGTTTCTTGTCTCAGGAGGATGTTTTGAGACATATTTGTCTAGTTTTCTTTGTGACATTTTTACTGCCTTTCACATGCACAATTTATTCAAATAAGATGTTTTAGTTGGTACTATAAATGTACAGGATCCATTAGGTATAATTTAAGTACCATTTCTGGAGTGTTACATATTAAGTCGTCTGTCCCATAAAACAATAACTTTACTGAATAAAGTGACAAAACATATACAATTTTGCTTCAAATACCTTTATATTACTATAGTTCACAGTCTAATTTACTGATTTTAACCCATTCAAATAATCACCTTCTTGACCTTGCCCAAGTTTAGACAGCTGTAAATTACATCAGCCTTAAACACCGAGAATAAACATTTTTCCCCGTCTATTTTATCTCGCAATTGTTGTATTTCCGAGCTTAAATTGGTCGTAGTAACCCAATTTTAGCCGATAATCAGAATGAAGGACACGGAAGCTCTTTTATACACGAAGTGACGTATACGATAATTATATCTTAAGAAAGTTTTACAAAAACAAGTACAACAGACATTAATTGGACTTGGATTAAGAAGCTCGCGATCTGTCTTGTGGTTTGGAGTACACGATAATTACACCATTATTGTAATCGACAGGTACTTTAGTTACATAATGAGTTACAAATGCCTTTGTAACTGGCCTTCGCCTTGCGCATTCTTTAGGGGTTGCTGCTCTCCCGGCCGCGCACCGCAATGGAAAGAAAGAAAGAGAGAGAATTATGAGCCTTGGTGAGATAATAAACACGGACAGAAAAGAAGGGGAAGAAGATTCTTGTTTAACGTGAACTTGAGACAGAAGAAAAACGTGTCATGCTTGTTGGACAATTGCTCGATTGAATGCATGACTATGAGAGGATGTTTAAATGTAATTTGTCATTACCACGTGTATATAAAACTTTTGTAGGAGGAGTTATTAATAATATTTTCTTTAACTAAAACTAATAATGCACTAATAGAACTATTGGAAATTATAGCTTCTTTTTAACTATAATTAAAACTTTGACAAATTTGCATACTATAGACCCTGGCACTTTTCAACTTTCACACATATTCTACGTTTTACGACTTGGACCTCTAGTGGTGGTTTCACGCAGTGGCCGGACAAGCATTAAACAAAATGTAAAATGCAAATTATTCAAAGGTGCTTTCCTATAGTTTTATGTTTCTTTTATTATGTAACAAAACATTGGCAAATGGCTTTGAGCTAAATTTAATTTTTTTTCATAATTTACAGGTTTTATGAGTTCAATTTGAAGTACATCCTAGTAACTTAAATGCATTTACAATATTAGACATTTATGGCTTAATGGTGTACCGTAGCATACATACATATAAAACTAATGTTGTTTACCGTAAAAAGTTATATTAATTTGGTGTATGACCCTTTCCAAAAAGCAATTGTTTTGTTACAATTGCTTCCAAACAAGCAATAGCTAAAATCAACTGTAACTTTTTATTACAGCATAACACAAAGAACATGTATAAAAGAAAATAGATGGGAAATTTAATTTAAATTCCGAGTTGTTTTCATGACAAGGTTGATTAAATGCTCCTTTGGAGCTCTAGGACCGTTAATACGAAGGTATTTTCTGACAAGAGTGAGAATGTCCGGCCAGGCCGTTTAATTTATTTTTTTGCCGCTAGAGGTCCAACCTGCCAAACGTAGAGCTTACGTAAAAGTTGAAATATGCCAGGGTCTATAAAGTTAAATTTAGTCCATTAAACATTGAGATTACCTTCTATTCTATCTTGTTTGTACCTCTGCAAAGCCGCTAGTTTGCCCCCAGAACGATCCAATTTGCGCCCCAGTTAGGAAGGCCATTTATCTAAGAAAGAAAGAGACCCAATCTGGATTAAGAACGTAAATAAAACTCAACTGAAACACCTCGGAGTACATACGGCACGGCGGTTAAATTTTATACAGACCTTAATTTACACATTTTGCCCAAAAACTCAGTAAAAGAGATGGAGATGACTATATAAGCGCTTATATTCCCGATCAGTAAAATATTCACTGCACAGGGATGTATTTCACTGTACTATGTTTTCTTCCATAATTGAATTATAAATGAATGATTTCATGGTAAAGACATCAAACCCCCTTTCTTAACCCTTTCTACTGCCCTTGTCCTTTACATAAAACATGAAACGACCGCAGGAATTCAATTACTCTCATTTCTCTCTTGATACATTAATTGGAGAATTGACCGAATACGAAAATTCCTCAACTCTTTTTTCTTCACTTTGGCAGATGTTTTAGGACACTATTGTCACATTGATCAATCAATTAATGGCGATTTAAACATTTCATCGCATAAACTAGTTCAATTTCCGGGTGTCTTAGCTAAACTTGATTAGCCTCGTTAAAGTACAAAACCAAAATGTATAATAAATGACATGTACTCTCCCTCGATATTGACCCTTAAACCAACATTAATCTTTCAACATCTCTTATTACATTCATTCCGAGTATGCACCAGCAGTCCCTATTTTATCCCTCTAGGCACCCCAGGTAGGTGCATTCCTACTGTCTTTGATAGCGCAAGAAGAATTTCGGGCTTTTGCATACTTTTGAGACTTTTCTTAGTTCTCGAGAAAAAAGATCATAAAATGTCTTTAAAGACATGCAAGGAATTTAATTGGTCTGGTCGCTAGGACGCTGTTAAAAACTGTGAATATATGTAGGTAATTACTTTGTGAGCAGTACATGACAACATGTGTGTACCGGTCCATGAGTTGCTTCAAGGGGAGTAATTCGCATTATACTTATACTTCACCACAAAATAATCTGTGTGATTCTATATACTGCATCACATACTAATCTATAATTATTATCTCGTGGGGCACTTAATCACTTACATTTCATAATCCTGTAAATAATGCTTTACAGAGCTAGAGTACATTTAATGTATCTTTGATTTAATGTATCTATTTTAATCATGTGGTGAGCCATTTGTGTACGTCAATTGAGAATTGTTACGCACATAGACTGAAGGGAGACTAAGATGAGGATGAAAAGGTCAGATTTCAGAAATAATATTTTCGTTCCGTAATCGGTAAGATTACGGAAGTATTATTAGCAATATAGCCGAAACTGCAAGTATATTAGTGATAATGGTTAATTTAATTATACAAGTGAAAAATATAGTTAATATTTTGAGTAAGCTCTACATATACTTTTTACAGGTCTGACTTAAACGATTTTTTGAACACATTTCGTTAGAAACGACGAATAATTAGTTATCTAACCCTATGCAAATTTTGACATTACCAAGTTCTTTTTTCTTCTTCTTCCAGCGTTCCAAAGAGCGAGAGCACTTCACGATCAAGTTCATCCTCTCCCTGCTTCACATTGACAAGGACCCGATGCTGGACTTTGCAGAGTGGATTAAGAGCGGAGAGATTCTAATGAGGTAATCAAATATTTCTTAAAATGGTAGTGTATAGTTTATACACGAATTTCTTAATTGTGTCCTAAAACCATAATGAATAGGGGAAATGCAAATTTAGTTAGAGATTTGGGTTACTTAATTGCATCCTTTTCAAGGACAGTAATGAATGAATACATTTGACACTGAATGTGCACATATATGTAGTAGTTAACGTATTACATTAACTTTCCAGCTTAATGACGACCATCTCTCTGAACTCTGTCCCCCTCGAGCCGTTCCCTCGCGCCGGCGAGCACCCCGAGGAGACGCGCATCCGCAACCTGCTCATCACCATGACCAACTACGGCGTCAAGGACAAGTTCCTCTTCACCGTCGACGACCTCTGGAAGGGGAGGAACATCCCCAAGGTGGTCAGGTGTCTGGAGGAGGTCGAGAAGCTGGTGAGACCCATTTATTCGTGAACAAATTGTGTGTTTATTGTACTAATTTTCCGGTGCTACGTATAAGAAGGGAACCCCATATGTGCAAACAATGCATTGCAAATGCATATTTGCAATGCGAGTACAAATAATTAACCTGTATTGTTACAGAATCCAGGGATATTTGATACTTTATATCAGGGAGGTTTATTAAAATAATCATGAATATGTCTACTTCTAATTCCAACGATACGTAATACGTTTCTTTGTTTTGTATGTTAATTTTGTAGCTAGCATTATGGCATTCTTAGTAATGCTGATTTAATTTGTTCATTCATTATTAACAATGCCATCATATTAGTCTGGATTTAAAATTACATCCTACAAATAAAATATTGGAAGAAAAAGCATTAAAAAGGTCTAAATAGGGATCCCTAGGTCTGAAGACTAATCTAAGTATAAATTGTATAAAGAGTAATTGCCAATCCCACTGTGACTGTTTTATTTTATTCCAGGCCCAATGTGAAGACCACCTCAACCGTGCAATCCTCCCAACAAACAAACTTTACACATAATAACGCGACAGTACTTCACACAATTCAACGTTCTCGGGTTCCTACCTTAATTATCAAAATATATGTAAATAGAGAGAGTCGAAATAAACGGAATTAAGACAGTTTTTAGAAAATACGATGCCCGTAGTTTTGTAATTTATTCATTTTTTGGAGATGGGTTTACGTTAAAATGATGGGGGTCAGTAATAAAGTTGTATATATTGGGATAACTTATGAGTAGAGAATATGCTTGAAAAATAACTCTTATGCCACCTTGCTGGAATATATGTTCACTTCTGTTATAATGCTAAATGGAGGAAAATAGTAATTCTAAGATTATTTTCGGGGACTTTTAATTGCATCGCTGTAAGTTTGCTTGTTTTTAGACTTTTCAAAAGACGTGTATATGTAATGCTCTTACTATAAAATTTTGGATATTAATGCTAGACTTGCGTCTTTTATGATCAATTGACAGATTTCCTCTGTTTCCCCCTGCTTCTGATTACTGTCTTCTTAGTTTTTGACTCATTGCAGACTTTCTTTTCAGTAGTTTGGCTGTTCATTTAAGACAGAAATTGTATTGTATACGCCAGTAAAGTGCAGTTTTGACATTTCTTAGCCTTTCTGATGTTCCTTTCTCCGTTTATCTCTTTCCAGCCCTCGGCTGAGAGAAGATTGTCATTGCGAGCATTTCGTCGAGCGTCGGGACCTTGTTGCTTCCAAGACCTTGCTTGGCGAGGAAAGGGAATTCGCGCGCAATCTTGCTGTAGAGCTCCTTCAGTTTGTTCTCACGGCGGACTGAAAGGAAAATATGGAATTAGTGAATAACTACTTCTTTATGAGCAATCACATATATTACAGCAGCTCTGTTAGAGCAAAGCGTTAAGTAAGCATCTCATGTTCATCTTAACGCATTTTAAACAATGTAAGTTTCTTAGTGCATTTAATGTTTGAAGAAGGTTTTCAGGGCGTTCTAGAATGCAAATATTCCTTTTAAAATGTCTCCAATACGAGCTCACAATATTAAATTAACGACCAATACAATTCCTAATATAAGTTTAAAGTATTTAAAAGTTTACATAAATATCAACATAGGACGACAAGCTTACAAAATACAACAAATTTAGAATAAAATATTTACAAATTGGACAAATAAGGTAAACCAAGTCTGATGATAGATATTTAGACGAAATGTTTGAAGTCAAATTAAGAGAAAAATGCGGGGGAGTCACCGGCTGTATTTATTAAATATTGCATTACAAATATAGTGAGTGTCCTTATAAATGAATGGAAAACTTACTCTATGAATTGAAGAAAGTACAATCTATTTTAGAAGAGCATATGCTAATTTAAATAACATTCTATACTTACTAGTTAATTTACAGCCCCATAGCACAGCATATTTGAGTTGTCATACTAATCAAATCTGACCTACATTAATTTAGAAGTGCACAACTTTGCTCCCCGTTTAGTTACACCAAATAATAATCAACTTTATTACTTAACTTACTAGGGGGTCTCCCAGGTAAAGTTCTCTCCCCATACTTTGGCAATTAATTTCCAACCATATCATCACATTGAACCCACAAATTGCTCCCTAATTACGAGTACCCCCTCATAAGAACATAAATAATGAAAGTGTCACTTGGGTAATAACAATTAAGAACACAAAGACAAAAACATTGTTGAACATATAATCAACGACCAAAGAAAAGTTCAAACTTTAAGAGAGTAAAATGAAGAAAGCCTAAAAAGTATGTTACAATTTTTACATTGAAAGTAAGACATTATAGGGATTCAAAATTAAAGTAGCAAAACAACACCACACCAAATAACTAAGATCATTGAACAGAAAGAGTAAAACACATCAAACGGACAACAGGACAAAACACACTCAGTCTCGTTGAATTTTACACGTCCTGTGACTCACTCTCACTCCTCTGCCTAATAGCGCCCACTCTGGGCTGATAATCGTAATCGTAATCTTCCTCACTCGATTCGTCCTCGACGGGGAAGTCCTCGCTGCGCTTCAGCTGGGCCTTCAGGTCGTCAGAAGATGTGGGTCTGGAATTACAATAAAAGTCAGCAAATAAGACAGTTTGATCGGGGTTTGTTTGATAGTTGTTTTTTGTCAGTCCTGTTGAAGCAAAAAATCACAAATGGTTACGAAACCATCAAAATATAATCACCATGAGTGACCGTCACAGACACAGACCGTATTCGTGAAGTTACGGTATTGGACTGGTCGAAGTAAATTTATACAGACAAGTTGCGGAACATTCCTTTGAGTATTATTTAGCTTGGCATCAGCGACTCTGAATTCTTAAGAAACCACATCTTGTTAATAAAATTATACAGTATTTATTCAAACTACAATTTGATTGGGTGACGCTGTTGTATGGGTTATTTTGCAACGTTTTGGGAATTTAACTTTAATTTATAAGAGTCGCCGTTGTACCAATTCGTACTTATATTTATTTGACAGTACATATTATTTATACTAATATTCTGATGCGTAAATTGTACATAAAATGTAAGCTAATGGAAAGGAGGTATGAGTGTTTTAATACTTTCGCATATTTGTCGGAAGTTTATTTGCAAAGTTCACGGCAAATTTCCTTAAAATGGCAGCTACTTTTGCAACTGAATGGAATCCTTAAATATTTGAACGCAATTCTTTAGGTCGCACAATATAACGACGTAATGTACTTGCTGCTTACAAAAACGTGTATAATTGATGTGAACTTTCCCTCCTCCGGTACTTAAGGAAATTGCAAATTATGACAAGGTATTTAAAGCAAGTAGAAAACCACTAATGGACTCTTCTTCAATTTACTTTGGTCATTTTATTTTTTTGACAAATAAGCATGTTGATGAGCGTTTGTGACAGATGTAGACTTGCTTAAACAGAGACGCTTTAAAAAAATATATTTGCTATGCATCCCTTTTTATATATTTTAGGGTACTACCTTTTTCAGGTTCATTGCAATAGCATGCCACAAGGGCAAGTCCAAGAGGGGCTACTGCTGGGATTGCCAGTAGCTT
>LR141961.1:0-11357 GCA_900659605.1 Tisbe holothuriae | reverse complement strand
ATTTTCTTTGGTTCTTAGTCCTCCTGTTCTTTTCTCCTTTCCCTCCTAAAGTTTACTCACGTAATTGGATAGTTTTCCTTGAGACAAAGGAGTAGTGAGTGTGTGCTCGAAAATGGGAAAGTTTCTCATACGCTAGTGTGAACGGATACACTTCCAAATGGGGGTAAAAACGGACAAAGATACTTCAGCCTTATAACAGGTTTCATGATAGGAAGTCCCATCTTTTTAAAAATATATTTGCTGTTTATATATTTTAGGGCACTACCTTTTCAGGTTCATTGCAATAGCATGCTGTAATTGTAATTTTTCATCATCATGCCACTGGGAGAATTGAACCTGCGACCTCTTGGGCTGCAGAGACGAACCCTTATAATTCCCATCTTATGCATGCTGTAAAGTGCAAAATGACTTGTTAACTAGCCTTGTGCATTAGTAGTTGTTTTAAAAGTTGGTCGGAAATTGAAATGTTTTAACTTGTCAACTGTTTTCTTTTTGACTCTAGTCGGTAGTGCAATACCACAAACAAAGACATCAAAAGAGAGTCTAGGAGGAAAAAATGTGTTGCAAAACACAATTTTGAAAGAACAAACAGAACACACAATACTGCACAGTGGGGCAGCCATCAAAATAAACATTGGTTGTATCCATTATTAACAACAATATGCAGGAGATCTATTTTGCACATACCCATAATCCTTAGAAAGGTCCAAAGTGTTTTCCCATGATCCAAATACTAAGACCACTGTGCAATATATGGAACTGAAGGTTTGCAGCAAGGAGAAGTCGACTGGGTGAGTTTTCTCCGATGCTTAAAAGTTTCAACCTCTTTTGTATAGCTTTCTAAATATTTAATGATCTTCATTATGTGCAGATAATCCTGCTCCAGGCATCGCTGTACTTTTTTAAAAATTTCTCAAGTGATCCCTTATTGTATATTTTTGGGCACTACCTTTTGGTTCATTCACTAGACCACCATGATTGCAATTTTTCATCATCATGCTACTGGGGGAATTTGAACCTGCGACTCTCTGGGCCACAGGACCCGAGCGACTTGCAACCACGGCTACCACGTCCCCCCTCCCACTGTACTTATCATAGTTAAACATAAACCACCACTTCAACTTCAAATGTCTTATTTAACCATATTTGCAGAGTCCTTTTTCCGTCCTGCTCGTCCATCACCGCGCTGTCACAAATTAAATCATGTTCTCAAAAAAAACTCCCGGTTGGGAAAAACAACAAGCACGCAAGAAAGAGCGAAAACACGATTTTTCGTCCTCGGTGGCAGTAAATCATTCTTGAAGCCTCCCGCTCACTTAATTTACGCCATGTGTTTGTGTTTCTATTTTCTGTCGTCATTGTACGCAGAGGCACAGTGGGATCGAATCGAGTTAAACTAAATAAAACGTATATGCTATTACAAACTTTTATATTTAATCTGTTTCTGGCCCACTGTTAGGCTTTGTCCGCAATCATGCGCTAATGCAATTGAAAGTGAAAGAGCGTACAAAAGAAAAACAAGAGAATCTGAATTAATGCTCTGCGTTTACGCATGAGCGGATAGCAGCAAAGGCCACAATGTATGTGCTTTTTTCCATACACTCCTTTGGGAGCATAAATCTTTGTTAGAATTTCTGCGTGTGTACGTACTTGCCCCAATATTGAAAACAATTGCAAAGAGTACATCGTTGTTTCAAAGTCTGCTTCTCACTGTGAGAAATACTTCCATGCCTGGGAGGCAAAGATGCTATCACAGTGGCACATTCTGAGAATATAAAGCCACAGTGTCTTCCTCTCTAAAGTGAAAGTTTAAAGTTGCTGTTTACTGGCCTTTGCACACATGCTCCTCCGGAGGGGGATGAGAAGGAAGAGAGCAAATAATATATCTCGCTTCAACTTTTGAAAAAGGGGGAATAAGGCCCCCTTAAACTGGGTCGAAATGGTCGGAGTAACAGTGGGATTAGGCCACGTCCTCCGCTTGGGCAATAAGACTAAAACGCCTCTCTCTACTCTCAACATGTAGCATATAATACAACCATAATAACAATGCCGTCATCATAACCTTACGAGGTGGAATTAGACTTGTACAGCACAAAGTTTCTCTCAAGTGTTTACAGAGCTCACACTTTTAAGAAAACGAACCTTGATCGTTGGCAATGCACAAGACAAGAGTTTATGTTGTTATGTGCACGGGGAGGAAGTTTCTAGACCGCAGCAGTGGTAGCGGGATGAAGAAGTTGATCGTGTTGTAATCCTTGGCTTGTGGCGACTTTCTCTTTAGATACTAGATAGCTTCTCAACACTTTAAAAGTGTCTGCGACACCTCTTAAAATACATGCGACAGTTATTGTGTGACTTGGGAAACAGACAATCTTTTGCGCTCAATGATTCTGCAAAAACGTCTTCATCAATTGTAACAAACTCTCTATTTCCTCATTTTCCGGAATCCCCTTCTTCGTGTGATACAATTCTTTGCCAAGAGAATGAAGGCCAAAAAAGGCCAGTAAGGAAGGAAAAAGAGCCTTTAAAGACTGCTGACACTTGTAGAGTGTGCTTGTATGTCTGCTGAAGATGAGATGGGAAAAGGGGATTTCTTTCCCATCTGACAAAACTTCACCTCCTTCAATATGTCTTCTTGCTTCGAGAGTGTGGAGCTGTCTGAAACATTGGAGGCTAATTTGAAACGTTCTGGGTTTGATTCTAGGAAACGGCTACATTAACAACAAATTTAATGCAATGCCAGTCTCTCATTCATTCTCAAAAAAGTGGCTTCATTTCTAAAGACAGATTGCAAAGCCGAAAAGTGGGCGAAAATGGATTGCAAGGTGGCCGTTTTCATGTAATAGGAAATCGGCCTTGTAATGCATGAGACAAAATTTTTGAAGGAGAAAGTGAAGGAGAGAGAGAGAGAGAGAGAGAGAGAGAGAGAGAAATAGTAGACTATGTCTTTTTTGTTTTACATGATCTAGAGAACTTATCCTGTGAAATTGTATTAACACTGATTATATTGTCTCATATTTCAGACCCATGCGAGGTGCAAACCGATGACGTTAAGGTCTGGAGTCAGGACACTTAAGACAAGAGCTAGATCCACTGCCCCGATGTCGTCGCTCTCCTTCCTCCGGGGCAGAGATTGAGTAGAAGTAACAGCAAGTTATTTCCCCTTCTCGGTCCCCAGGGACAGACTTAAACACAAAAAACTGCAGACGAGTGAACAGCTTGCGGCAACAGGACTCTTGAAACACCTTCATTTTCATCAAAATTCCCCGCACGAGTGTTAAATAACATGTCCAGTCAGGGCACGTGGGCACTTGACGAAAACACACGAAAACACTGGATTAGAAATTTATGCGCATTCTGGACATGCGTTCGTGAAAGACGAAAAACTTGATTTTTGAAGTGGCTTTGAGAGGAGAAAAGCGCATTATGTTCTGAGGGTCCGACATTGACAGGTCAAAATGTAGCAATATAAGAACTCTGGAGGAGGAGGAGATTTCCTTCTTCTTCTCTCTTGAGAGCGGCATTGAAGTAACAAAAATCTCTGACAGGGAAGAAAGAAGCCAATAATCCTTCTTACTGATCTCCTTCCGAATATTGGGCGGATGCAAGTCAAAGTTCTCTTCAGAAGTGTGGTGCTAGCCATATTAAATTCGAGCCAATAAATATAAGAGGTTGCTTCATCCAGTCGTCCTCTCTAAGCCCCCTAATGGCCTTGTTGCTACTAGACGTGGGGATGCATTTGAAGATATATCTCCCCTAAAAGTGGGCTCTCCCGGAATTAAATTCCCCCTCATTTATCTCCTTAAATGTTTGCTGCTGTACCAGATCTCTGGTCATCTTAAAGCCGGTCTGAATATGTTACTCGTACATCATCTGAGCAACAACCATTATATGGGTGACCTTGCCAGTACATTATGTGTCTGCGCAAACACCGGGTGGTCCACTTTGTCACAATGCCTTTATTGTCCTTTGTTGCACGCTACTGATGATGATGATGGTTTACATGCATGTTATAGAGGCAGCCTCCGCATTTAAATCGGCAAATTAGCCATAACAGATGTATAAAAATGTTGCAAATCTGGCATGCTTCATCTAACTCCCTGACTTTGCTGAATAGGTGAAGGATCTATTGCGACTGTACCTTTTATTCTTTTTGTCCATTGTATGGATGTTTTATTGCTCAAGATGTAGAGCTGGAGATGAGAAATATAGCAGCAGCAAGTTCTTTTCACATGTAAGACCTCGAAACAAGTCTGCTGAGGCCTCAGTGGAAGAGAGATCAAGCGGGGAAGATAAATTGATTCCAGAATAGCATCAAGGTGGCTCGGTGTAGGGTTGACATTATATGATTATACAATATTGAGAGTCCAGAATGATCTCTCATATTCGAATGAAACTGTGGAAAATGATGTCAAATAATATTTCCCTAAAAAATGTGGCAACCCTTAGGAATCGCAACAAGAAATTGTTAGCGACCCCGTCTAGGTGCAATAGCGAACGGATTTGATTGGTCCACTTTCCGTTGCTGTACTACCTCCGGCCCCCTTTTACACAACTTTTTACTACACACTACATTGACTCACTGAAGGTTCATTCCGGGAGGTTATATTGAGCTGCTCTCTACGGAGTAAAGATGGTGGAAATCGCAATAAAAATGCAGCATCCAGATCTTTTTATGACACATGATTACCACGCTATTTTACATCTCTTTTCCATGTTTGATGCTCTTCCCCTCTTAAAGTTTGTATACACACACCATATCCAAACACATGTCTTGTAAGGTGCGAATAAATCTACGCTCTCAAGCCCCTCTGTTTGCTTCTCTTATAAACACACATAGGATGACAAAATTTTATCCTAAGGACGGCCTTTACGGTGTGCATTAAAAGATGCATATGTGCTCTCAAGATGTAGTGAAGATTTGTAAGAGTATCTCCTTGTTTCCGCCACTTTCGTCGGGAAGTGTTTCATCCGCTGCTCACATTTAGTGGTTGAGCCAACTATATTAAGCAGGAATAAACCGGTTTTATAAAAGTATGTTTTGCACTGAAGATTTCCTGGCAGGAAGAGAGGCGCTCAGCGGTGGTGTTGAAAAGACGGATTGCTGTCATTTGAGCAGGAAGGAAGTAGGATAAAATGGAAATGTGAGCAAGGGATGCCGTTTATTAGCAAACTAACTGGCATATCATATTATAACCTATCCTTCAACACAGTGTTCACCGTACAAAATGGCATCCCTGAACCCCTGAACGCTAAGTAGTTATAGCCCGAGTTCGGATAAACTTACCTGGAAGCAACGTACAAATATATTGTTACATGAGATTTATCGTTATTATCACAACTTTTATTGCCTGTGGAGGGTGTCAAATAGCACCTCACGAAGAGAGAGAGAGAGAGAGAGAGAGAGAGAGAGAGGATATGAAATATGATGAGGATGTTACTACCCAAAGTCTTTCCTTCTTCTCCTTCTGTCCTTGGCTTTTGAGAGGCCGAGAAGACCATCCACGCAAGCACGCACGCACGCATACCTCCTCTAAGAGTCTTCCCCTCCGAGGTCGGAATACCAAAACGGGTAAACAAAGGCCTCCTCCACCCATTCCTCTTTCAGATTTTCCAGGCATAAATCAGTCGAAAAACGACATCTTCGTTCCCATGAAACAACGACGACAGAGGATTTTGTGAAGCTAAAATTTATAGAAGTATTCCCTCTTTGAAAGCCCCTTTATATTCCATTCTTGTGCCTTTATATCCCCCTGCTTCTGTGCACAAAAGCCACTTCCTTGCCGCTTATGTGTACATCAACCGCTCTCCTTGTAAGTTCTGCCGAGAATAATTAAGTGTAAGAGCATTTGGGTTACAAAGCATATGTGTGTACATGACCATATTTGTGCATAAACAGATGAGGGAGCGGCGGTCACGGCGGCGGAGGAGAGTACAACTTTCATCCCTAATGGGCTTACTTTTGAGCATCCGGAAGTTATCAGAATATCCATATTTGCAACAACTTTTTCTCATCAAGAAAAGTACATTAGTGTAGTAAACTTTTTCTTCCCCAAGCAGATTGAAATTTCCTTTTTAGTGAAAGAGAAAAAGTGGCTCCTCTTAGTCGCCCGTGCGGAAGCAACTCAAGTGAGCTCAGGAGGAAATTGGCAAGAAATGGCCGGAAAAAGGATAGCTGCTGCTGAAGAAGCCATCCATTGAACTAACATCACTTTAAGTCTATGTGCCGTTGTCTGAAGAACGTTTCTCTGCACGTAGGAGTCAAATAGGTCAAAACGAGGGGAACCTGTTACACTCAATGCTCAGTGATCAATCAGAGGGCGTGAGTATTGGAGTACAGAAGAGAGAGAGAGAGAGCTTGGAGCTTCTTCCACTATTGCAAGCAGAAACAGCCTTGTGTTTGTTCTCCTTTCTGGTCAATAAGTCTAGTGAGAATTGAGAGAGAGAGCAGCTCTACAGATGGCAAAAGAGAGGCTTTTCAGAGAGTGAAAAAGAGTCATCTTCTCGTCTTTCTTTTTTGCTCCCTCGACTACGACGGAGAAATGAGCATTTGGTCAACTTTTTTGTGGGTCAGCCACGTAAGGTGCTTCTCCGATTCAAGGCCGGGAGAGAGGAGTAAAAAGGCCATCTCTTCTCCTCTTTCATCTGGTGTCGAAAGGAGAAGAAGTTCCTTTTACTCTTATCTTTGGCCGGGATCTTCGGAGAAGATGGGACAAGACCGCGACGAGGCCGGAAGTCATATTTTTTGGCAGACTGCATAAATCGACTTTTTAAGGACAAGAGACATAAAAATGTTGGAGTAAGCGGGCCTTAAAATACTCTCTGAAGGTGTATTTTGGAGACGAATATAATGAGTTTTGGGTTGCTTAATGAGCCTCCAAAGCTTTCTTTTCTATCCTTTCTGAGAATGAACGATCCCATATGGCAGCAATATCCTTTTTGTTCTTCACAAGAAGGATTAATTTCGCCTGAATGGATTTCCTCCAAATCTGTCTTATATATCAGAGACAAAAAACAAGGATGCCTCTTGTCATATTATACGGGTACTTTGTACGTTGAAAGCAGCATTCTACATTGACAGCAACAATTACACTAAACACAACAACATTTTTGTTAATATTAAGGGTATTTTCTATGTTAAGTTATAAGCTGTTTCTTCAAAGTAAGTAAAACTAAGGAATATGCATAATCATGGAAGTCGCAACAGAGCGGAAGAAAAACAGAAATCGATTTTCAATTCTGAAGCTTCCTGACAACCCAGGTTATTTTCCTTCAAATGAGCCAGAGAATTACCCAAAACTAGTGCTTACACTCACTTAAGAGTTTTTAGGTATCATACTTTACTCTGCAGAAAGCTCCAAAGTTACTACTGGCATAGTAGTAAGCTGTACCTCGGTAGGGAATGACCAAAATGCGAGTTTACCATCTGTGTCTGAGAGCTAAATGTTACTAATGAAAGATTACCCGCTTGCCACTCTTATTAAAATTCCTTTTGTGTAATTTTTTGTAAGAGCAAGTATATTATCCGATTATCGAAATCGTCAAAAAGTCAAAAACGGCCTTCCCTACTGAGGTATAGGTTACTACTATGACAGTAGTAACTTTAGAGGTGTCTCCTGGCTGAACTATGCTACACAAAGATCCATAAATTGGCATAAACACTTTTATGAGGTGTCTCTCTGGCTCATTAAAAGCATTTTTGTGTACATCAATTGGAACATTGATTTTCGAAAAATCGATTCTGTGTTTCTTCCGCTGTAGTCTCGAGTTTCATGGCATAATGATTTAATGGTACATGTAAAATAATTTGATGTGTAACTGAATAGTAATTAACGCTCTTTACTGGTTATTAATAGTCTGATATTCTGCGGTCCACCCAAAACAACAATAACAACAGCACCAAACAACGTCTAGCTGCCAACAAAACGCTCTTTTGCCCTTCTCTACCACCACACTTTTCACGACATATCTTGTTAATGTCAAGCCTTTGAATAGTGAGATGAAGGATATTTTTCCCATTTCCCCTTGAAAAAAATGTAAATGAAAAAAGTGGGAGAAATGTCAACGGATGAGTTTTGTGTGCGTGTTGACCTCTATTCATTTTTAACACAGATTTGCATCTGCTCAAAATATATGATTATATTCCCAGGTCTGCAAATTGAAAAGGAGAGCAGGGTACAAACACACTTTTTCATCTTCAACTGGGTATTGTGTTCAAGAAAATGGGAGGGAAGCCTTTTTTGCTGGGAATATAATAATATTCTTTACATCCACGCAGTGGAGGCAAAAAACGATTTTCATACACACAGAAAGAAGCTCGCATAACTTTCCAATAACTTGGGGGGAGTTCTAGTACATGAGGTTATAACAGACCTACTTTTCTTCAGTTTTGCAGTGGGGAAAATATCGGGGGAAGAAAATATTGTATTGGCAATTGCTTCGCACTCTTTTCTCTCCAAAATGGAAATTAATTGTTGGCAGAAAGAATTGCTTTGAAACTTTTAAAAAGCGAGTTTAACTTTTTATTGAGCTCCTTTTGGCAGTTGAATTCAGTTTAAACTTGAGTCAAAAAAGAATCTCCAATAAAATCGATATCTTGTGTGATGAGGTTTTTCATTCACTATCAATAAATGGGCGAATGCATCTTATTAAACCTCTGACGATAAAAAGTTAGATTGGAGAGCATCCTCCTGAGATATTTACACATCTGATGCATTTTTACACACAAAAAACTTTCAGTGTTTGCAATCTTTTAAATGTAAAAACAAAGTTTTTTACCGTTCCCTAAGCAATCTAAACTTTGTTTTAAAGTGATATATAATATGTGCGTTTCACTTCTACTAGAGTATTATTTGCGGCTTCCGATTGAATCCTAATCTTCAAATCTATTTCCTTTTGTTCTGCTCGAGTGATGACGAAGCAGATCTTGGACCATTTGCCGCTGCACAGTGGGTTACTGATCCACTCTTAAGTAATCCACACTGGTATCGTATTGAAAGCTATCTAATCTCTGAAGGATATGGAGAGGGACAGTGAGTTAAATTAATCGCTGTAGGAGAGGCACTGTGGACTAAAGCCGGTTTCTAAGTAATATATCCACAGTGGTTTCATACCAACTGGCATCCCTACGTTGCTGACACCGCCGACACCGTCGTAAAAGAATGATTCTTTGATCAGGAGAATTAAATATGAAAACCCTTTCATGCATACTTAACATAGAGATGACAAAAAATGGGGATGTCATCCTCCTTTCTCCTTGAATTATTGAATCCTCAAAAGAAGCCTTTTTGAGCTTCAGAAGGAAATTATTTCAAGTTTTATCCTGCCAGCAAAGTCGACATGGGTAGTATAGAATAAGACACACTTCTGCCGTATTAATGCTTATTCTGTCAATGTGTTACTTTTGGCCTAGTGACGTCTGCTGTCGAGGAAGAGGCAAAAAACTCTTCATAGTGTAACGTACGTGAGGACGAGCAAATGAGAAGCATTTGATGCTGTATAAAATGGAATATTTCCTTTCTTTTGCTGCCGTATTTATCGACTATCGACCTGTCATTTCAAGAGCATCAGCCCTTCAAAAAAGTTGCCATCGGTCTGCGTATAACACACAGTTTGATGTTGTTTTGCCGACTGAGGAGGAGGAAGAAAAATACAACAACAACTGACAAGGCCAAAACGGGGATCTTAGATCTTGTATCTCATGTCAAACGGAGGAAATGGAATGATCATAATAATAATAATAACGGAATGGGAGCATTTTATGCTTCTTCATGTTCCTGTCACAATCTAACGTTGTACTTCTAAGGTTGAATTCCTTCCATAACTTTCACTCATACCCATTTTTTGCCGCTCCTTGCACATTGAAGGTAAAAAGGAACAACAGGAACGAATAAAAACTTGCCCCTTTTTGCTGTACTCTCAAAGTCCCAGAAGAAGAACTCGTCCAACTTTACTGCGGTGAAAGTTTTTTGTCCCTTTCACCTTCTTCTACTGTCCACTACTCTGGATGTCTTTTTTTCTATTTCTTCCTCCCTAGGGGAGAGAGAATAAGACCACACACACTCTCTGTATGTAGGCTTAAGAAGTATTATCCAGGTTAAATTGAATCATATCATGAATATAGACTGCAGCGTCTTTTCACGCACATTTTACACGATTTAAGAATGTCTTTCCAATCCCTATTCCATCTTCTTTCTTTTATCGTTTCCCCATTTCCCCCCGAAATCGTTTTTGGCTCAGTACAATTGAGGATATAGAACAAAGGGCAAAAACATTGATACAACATTGCTGTGTGTGTGGTGTGTGCTCCAGCAGGGTTGCCATTTTGTTCAATAAACAGCCAAATCTATCTCATTTCTACAGAGCTAAAAATGAGCTGAAAGTGGCAACCCTGTTGCTCAGGCAAGCATGAGATCATCAGTAAAGGGAAATGTTGTTTGATTTCCTCCACCCATGGTCATGGTTGATAGCTCTCTTGGCAAATGAACGCAACTTACCTTGGTATGGGACTGGATCCTACAACGAGCACAGTTCACTTTCACTTCTTCATTCATACCGCGGAGCACCGTTGAAGCTAAAACTACAAGTGATCGGTCCTCGGGTGCCGACACCGCCGCCCCCTTGCGTGTGTGTGCGGTTGTTAGCAGTGTGGCAGCATCTTGTTCGAACACAAAAACACAGTCCAAGAGGAATCGGGGGAAGAGGAGAAAGTGATTATTGTCATTAATACACCATCATAACGCTCTTCAATGTCAAGAATCTTCTTCTTCTTCTTCCTTCCCCGTGGAAGCTCACACCTCGATTAACAAATTCCCGCCAAAGAGAGGAGGCCGAGGCGTCGTGAGAGCGAGTCTGCTGCTGCTGCTGTTGCTTCTTCCTCTTCTTCGTCCAGCCTCGGCAGCGAGTATGACGGCGTTTCACTCTCCTCTCGATCTGTCTCACCGGTGATGAGGCTATGAGGCTGCCACACAGAGGTACGTACGTGTGCACGTACATTAAGAGAGAGAGAGAGAGAGAGAGAGAGAGAAGAGGCCCCTGGAGATGGAAGAGAGAGAAGAGCTTTCGTCCTCCTTCCAACAATTGTTCAGCCCTCCCCTTCTTCTTCCTTCTTCAGAGCGTGGTTTGCCCACTGAAACTCCCGACATCACCCTCAACTAGCGCGACTCAAAAGTGAGCTGAGGGCCAGATCGGAGGAAAGAGAGGGCGCAAGCGACCTTGTTTTCTAGCGCAAGGCATCTTGCTAGACAGGGCGCGAGCTCTTGCTTCTTCATCTTCCTCATCCGTGTATCAACAACGGCCTCCAATACTCTGCTCTCTCTCTGAGTCTCTCACTAATGCTCTGGCTCTAGCTCGCTCTG
>LR141960.1:0-11366 GCA_900659605.1 Tisbe holothuriae | reverse complement strand
TTGCTGGCATATTTGCATTGACGTCAGGTAATATCAAGTTTTGTTAATATTGAAATAATATTCACAATAAATACACACAGCACAAACTTCCATAACTATTGAGTTCTGTGACCCTTACTCAATAATGGTTGTGTATGTCAACCCTGGAATACAGTACATTATTAACACCCCTGGATATCCAGCAACTTATGAGCCCAAGAAGGAGTGTTATCTACAGCTTGTAGTAAGACGGAAACATAAATGTCACATGTAAGGTTTATAATCACATGATTCCAGGCTCCTGAGTCTGCAACCATGGACATTGTATCCCCAGCAAGGATCCAATTAGAGGACCATCCCAGCTGCCTTAAGGATAGGCTGACTGTAAACAATGGTACTGGTACAACTGGCGAAAAGTTTTGTGGGAATGTGGAGCCATTTGTAAAATCAACAGTAAGCAACCTTGGCGGCCTCTTCTTCAAGTCTGACAAAAATCCAAAAGTGGGTCCTGGTTTTCAAATTTTTATATATGGTAAGCAATATAAGAGCTAGAGGTATTGGTTTTCATAATTACACCAATTTAATTGAACAGTGACTGGAACTGTTGAGACCTCCGTTGCCCCGTTTACTCTTGAGTTTGAAACTGAGCCTCCAAAGTCCACAACTGAACCCCCTACAACTCCAGAGAAAGGAACTACTCCTGAAATTGATGGGTCATTTGAGCTGTGTATACCAGGATCCAGCAAGAGTGTACTCACCCTCACACTGGAAGCTGGGCAGTTCTATGTCATCAACTCTCCTGGATATCCCGGAGACTACCTTCCCAAGCAGGACTGTCTTCTCACCCTTGACGTATAAGTTGTTCTTCATTTTTATCCTCTTATACACTCATCCTATATTTTCAGCCTGTAGCATCTAACCAGACATACACAATCTCCTTGCAACCAATGCAGCTGGAACGCCACCCGCGCTGTAAAAAGGACTCCATAGGCATCAAGTCAAATTCTATTCCTAACGGAGAGAAGCTCTGTGGTTATGTGAATAAGATTGAGGTGACAGAGACGGGAACACAGTCTGAGATCAATTTTAAGAGTGACAAGAAACGAGAGTATGGAGGTTTCCAGATCTTTGTCCAAGGTGAGTGGAAGTTAGGTCTCAGTATTTGTGACTATATACATAATGTTTCCTTTCTTTCTTTTAGCCTAATTGGGATAAATAGTTGATTGATTGATGTGCAAATTACTATATATTTATCATATTTTCCCAAGATTGGACACTCCATAGTCTATTTCATGAACTTCAATGATGTCTTTCTCTGTAAATAAGACCAATAAACCAGATGCAAAAATTACAATTGCCACTAACACTGTTATTATTAGTATCTAGTCTTAAATAATATTAAGTGGTTTACGAGAATGTATACGTTGTGGTTCCAAAGAGGCTAATATGTCCTTTTATTGGTTACCCAAGTCCGTCAATCTTCCTATTTATCCATAACAAATTTGTCATCTCTGCATCGAATTGCTCCTTTTGTGTCGTTAATCTGCAGTGAAAGCGTAAAGTAAGAACACGTGCTAGTATAAAATGGAAAGCAGTCTCTTCCCCGGGATGACAGGCAGAGGTTTCGTGAACTGCCTTTGAAAAGTAACGTACTGAGTAAAGATATGAAGCAGCATTATGACACTTATTAATCGTAGAGTGGATTTAATTATTCGACGGCACCCAACTGAGTTGATGCTAGAAAGCCCTCAATTAATTAAGCCGTACAACTTTTGACATATTATCCTTGTACACAGTTTATCGACACACTAAACATATGATCAAATAAGCAATATAATCAAAAACATATTCACAGCCATCAAAGCCCCTCCAGCGACTTTTGTTGCCCTTGTAGCGCCATTGCACCCGTCCGCGTCCTCACACACCGAGATGCAGCCGTGCAACCGGCGGGAGTTCTCGGGGTCGCCGTCAAAGGTGGTGCCGGTGGCAAAGTCAAACAGACCACAAGACTCTGAAACATTCAAGGCTATTAACTGATCTCATAAAACGAGATTTAGGTACCTGGTATCCTTACGAGCTCCGTGTCTGTAGTGAGTGAGTTTGAGTCGACGGTGCAAGTCCGGATGACCATGTATTCTCCGGTGGCTCCTAGGACATTATTAGTAGCTAGTAAACACTTCTTTTTTTATTATTTTTAGCTATGCATCCCTCTTTATATATTTTAGGGCACTACCTTTTCAGGTGCATTGCAAAGCTCCGCCGTGATCACAATTTTCATCATCATGCCACTGGGGGGATTCGAACCCACGACCTTCTGGGTCGGAGTCGAGCGACTTGCGATCACGGCTACCACGGCCCCCCTCAGTAAACACTAGAGTCTAATGTTACTCACTGTGCGTTCCCTTGACCTTGACACACGCCGTCGAGGGGAAGAGCCCGTTCCTGTTCTTCCTGCCGGTGTAGCAGTCCGGGTTGTAGTAGTCGTCGGTGGTGTTGACGTGCGTGGCGTTGAACGGGTCTTCGCAGTCGGGGTTGCTGCCGTTCAGGGACTCGCAGACGTAGCAGCCGAGGGAAGAGGACGGGACTGAAAGTTAAAGTCATATTATGCCCTTTTATATTTATGGCAGTGATTTGGGGATACTCAAAGAGGTTTAAGTATTGTTGTCCTATTTCGATGAAGATACTTTTACCTAAAGTCACTCTATATACGTAGTTTGTAGATATTTACTTTTACCTAGTGTTTTACTGGATGCTAGTGGGAACTATGAACCACTTTAATTGACAAAATTGCTTCTGATTTTATCCCGTTCAATATTATGTGCAAAAAAATACTATTTAATTACAATATAGAAATGCTGGATCTGTGCAAATTCATTTTTGGTGTCACCCAAACTTTAATTCCTTAATTAGCGTAACTGCTGCTTAACATTAAACGACAGCTTTATTGTATATCTTCTCCTTCCTTCTGTCTCCTTCTACATGTCGGCATCATCAATTAAAAAAAACTTGAGCCGACTGCTCCATTTATGTCGTTACTTTTCTCTCCAATTTGTGGCATTGTGCCAAAACGTGCTGGCTGGGAAACATAATAATGCATATAATGCCGATGTTTGAAGAGACAAAGCAAGGTGCATTTTAAATAAATAAACCTGTCTCAAATTTGACGATATTTATATTTTTATCGTCGCGGCAACGTATTGTTTCCAAATTGTCTTACGAAGGAGAACATAAAAAGTAAAAAAAAAATGGTACAAGCAATGTAACCATAAAATAATTTAAACAAGTATATCAATATTCAAAGGATTATTATTTTAACAATATGACATGAAACATATGCATCTATTTGACAATATTATAGTTGCTTCAAATGATTTATAAAAAAAATTGATACAATATCCTTACCTGGTAGTAGCAGCAACAATACCGCCCAAATGAAGGCCACAGAAACCGAGCACAATAACCTCTGCTTAGCACCTGACCACCCCATACTCTATCTATCACCAAACCCTCAATGAATAGCAACAATAATATCTCTTTGATATACAGATGCACGGCATGAATATGCCTTATCTTTTCTGTGAATGTCTCAGAGATACGAGACTTCACCTTTCGTGTGCTCAAAAAAGGTAAACAGAGCCGCCGAGGGAAAGCATTTTTGGGCGCTTGTGTTTTTACGGCTGACGCGCTCTGTTATACTTGAGTTTTCGCGACCTAACTTTCAATGAGAAATTGTCCTATATACTTGTGGTTATTTTTGGCTGTTTTAATTAGATTGTGCGCGTAGATTAAACATTAATGAGAGTAATATGTGCATAAACAGAAGTTCTTTTAATTGAAGGAAAAGTAGGCGGTAAAAATTAAAATTATACATGTCCTATTACAATATTTAGTGTTAGTAAAATGCAACTGTTATAAACAAGAAGTAAGTACCAAATATAAGCGTAAATATGACCAATGACCCTTGATAAGACATATGGTCTTGATTCGAGTATATCATAACTCATAAGTATATTATTATATTTTATAAGCTGGATTATTGCGGAGATTTGTACTTTTACGTACTAGAAATCTTTATTTTTCAAATGGGACCACGCCCATTTTTGCATTTTAATCCTAATTCCACATTTGTCATGGTCAAATAATCACGTCAGAAGAAAAACTGTGCAAAATCGTATTATTCATAATAATACAATTTCCCGATGTCATCTTCTAACAAACAGTTTCTTTGTTGACTACAAATTCCGACTATTTTTGGTTCTCAATTATGACAAAGGCCAATTTTTGCAACAATAAATACCAGTTTATGGCTTTAAATCACAAACACGATCTCGTACGTTTAAATCTTTTCATGCTACAAAATTATACGCTAAACAAAAGCATACTCGTATGATGACTCTATGATTTAAAGATACATTAGATACAGTCATAATCAGTCTAACTTACTCAGACCATTCAATATATAACTATATATCGTCCCAAAAATGACTAATATTGAATATTTCTCCAAACTCATAATTCCATAAAACATGCATTCATTCCTCCTGCTTCCGATTTAAGCCAGCCGACCAGTTGCATAACTTATACATAAAACGAGACTGTTTCCACCCATCCAGAACCATTTGAACATTACTCTCTGAAGCGACAACAGACCCAAAATATGGGGAATCAAAGCTTGGTGTTGTTGATAGTCTGCCTATGGCTTGGACACGCCCATTCCAGAGCTCAGCACGGAGGAGGAGGTGGGCAAGGGAAAGGTGCTGGAGGAGGTCAGCCAGACTTTACCCCTCTATTGAAAGTCTATGCCAACACAATGAACAAGATTTGCAACGGGACAGCACCGGGTATGATGATATTGACTTAGATCTGAGCATGGTTTAAAGTACGACTATCTTGTAGAGTCCTGTCTGTGCGAGTTTGGCACTGTTGCGAGCATCACCGGCCCTGTAGAGCCGGATGACTTCCGTGGCTGTAGGCCAGGTGAGTGCACGTGCCAGGATGGGAGCAAGGTGCCTGCCCCTGGTAGCGCCGGTGACAACCGTAAACAGCAGGGACAGATGGGTGGCGGTGGTGGTGGAGGTGGTGGAGGTGGCGGTCCTCAGGGTGGTATGTCACCACAGATCTTGAAAGCCATTGAGGTATACCAGATACATGCATATGAATTTAAAAAGGATGTAATCCTGTTTTCTGCAGGGATTTGCAGAGTATCTGAAGACTGCATGTCCAGAGGCGACAGAGGCAGTATCTTGTTCATGTGGAGAGACGACTTTAACGCCCCCATGGACGGCAGCAACTATCATGTCAAAGCCAGATTGCCAGCCAGGTAAAGAATAATCAACATTAAATAATTGTCCAAAATTATCACACGGGGTTTTCAGATAATTGCACATGCCCTGATGGATCAACGTTCCCTCCAACCTTACCTGACATACAGAAGATTTCTGAGAATATCAGGAAAGAGGCTGAGGCGAACCCAGGGAAGGTCCCAGCCCCTCCAAAGCAACTATTCCAGATGGTATATGATACTTTAATAATAATACCCTTATCATATCTAAGGTTTTCTACTTCAGATTATTTCCATGACAATGCTCCAGCACATTCAAAACATGTGCCCCACAGAGGAGCCCCCAGCGACATGCAACTGCACTCTCAGCGCAGAGTTCCCTCTACCCAGCATCACCCTGGCCGAACACACAAATCCTTCAGTCCTCCAAGGCATGATCTACATGTGCAAACCACGGAGTTGCAACTGCAATGGGACTGATGTGCCGGTTGAGTTTGGGTCAGGAAACTCGGAGGAGGAGTCAGAGGACTACTCGGAAGAGGATGATGGAGCTCTTCCGAAAGAGTTTATTAGGGATGGGCCGACGTCGGAGGAGGTGAATGGAGAGGACTCAGATGAGGGTGAGGAGGACTCAGATGAGGGAGGAGAGGACTCAGATGAGAGTGGGGAGGACTCAGATGAGGGAGAGGAGGACTCAGATGAGGGAGAGGAGGACTCAGATGAGGGTGAGGAGGACTCGGAGGAGAGTGGTGAAGACTCCGAAGAGGAGGGAAGTGGATCAGGAAACAGCTCGGAAGAAAGTGGTTCTGGAGACTCTTCGGAGGAGGGCTCTGGGGATGACTATAAAGGAATCACGGCGTTCAAGAGAAAGTAACAATGGTTTACGGCAACAAAAGTGTTCTTTAAATTTTTCTTATTTCAAATGCAAGTCGTCATTCCAAAATGAAAATAGCTATTGAGAAACTTCTGAAGTAATGTCAAAGCTGCAAAGCACATTTCCATTGAAGTGCCGCACCATGTGAATGAATATGTGTACTATACAATTTTATTGTTCAGGGAAATGATACCTTGCTCCCTTGCTTTGCAATATTCCTTATCAAATTATGTGTACCTGTATTTTCCAATACATCAATATATATCAAAGTCCTACTCTACTCCATTTTATACGTAGATAAGCCCTCTTCGTACTTTCGTTCAAAATGTAGCCGCATTCGAAGTGCTATCATTTCTGAAGAACCGATCCTTGCTTCCATGCCTTGTTGTGCCTTCCCCATCAACTGGCCAATAGGGTGTCGCCGGCGGAGGTCCCGACCAATCATGTCCAGTCTTGACAACATCATTCTGAAAGCTGACCTTTCGCTTGTTTTGGTCACTGCCTCGTCTCTCCACATTTCCAGCAGCCTTCAGTGTCCAGTACTCATCCGGCGTCGTCCCACTCAGCCTGGGAACGTTCAGCGGCGCAAGCTTCTTCCTTGTAGCTTCCAACGTCCAATAGGGGTTCCTTGCGCCCTCAGCGCCCTCATCTACCTTACTTGACCTCCTGCTGAGTTGTGATGCTGTGCTATTCTTCCGTATCAGGTGGGCCACACTGCTTCTTCGTCTTCTCCGGCTGGCGGTGGCCCAGCGTGGGCTGAGGTTCTTGTCTGTGGTGGGGGATTTCTCTCGGAAGAAGGAGATGATGATTTCAATGAAGAATATGAGCATGGAGAGGACGAGTAAAGGGATGGCAATGAATATTGGACCTTGAAGCTCCTCCATTGAGAACGGTTGGTTTTCAGCCCTGTAATTATGTCCTTGATACACATTAATTAATCAGAACTATATATGTGAACTCACCTCTTCTGTCCAGCTCTGGCCAACCTTCCACCCTTTTCCATGGCATCCTGAGTCCATTTTGTAATGAGTCCGGCTTCCTTGAAGGTCTGAATCCTCTTGTCAATTGCCTCCTTGTAGATGCTGTGCTTCTGGAGGCCCAGAGCTACATAGTAGAACTGGGGGCATTCTCGGACAATGTGTGCTTGGGGTTCTCCATACCTATTAAATATGACATTATTATGTTACTAACTCGCATAAATGGATCATCTTACTCGTTAGTCAGTCTTGCTCTTAATTGGTATTGAAGATATTGCTTTGACTGATACAGCGCAATCTCGCCTCTGCTGACGTTATGGAACGCCTCATCCCAGTTCCGGAACGCTCTGTGAATGGGTCGCATCTGGAGCACCAGGGGGTCAGTGCTGCGCTCCATGATATAGCCAGATCCTTTACGACTGGCAGTAGGTAGGTCAGACTAAAGATATAGGTATTAATGGTAACCGAAAGACTGTGAACAAGCTTGATATTACCTGGACGATCTGTGCCATTGAATTAATAGGCGCCTGGGAGAGTGGCACTGACAGAAACGCCACAATGGCTCCGCTGTAGCTTCGATTCAAGATGAATGCCCCAAACAGGAAACTGATGAGAAACGTCCTTCCACTCCAGCGGTGGTAGGATTGCGCCTTCTTGTAAGACTCGGCAGTGAGTAATGACACGAGCATGGTCACCCCGTCATAGAGGGAGGTCTCGGCGCTGGAGCCGTAGACAGCGTCGTACAAGGCAAGAAAGAGGCAGCAGACGATCATGGTTAGACCAATGCCGATCCAGGCGAAGCTGTTAATGTTGGCGCAAAGAGATTGAAATACAATGTGTTTTGGGTTTTATAATGGCATACCTTGTAAATGGTTTAATAAGAGCCATGAACTTTGGTAGAGGAAGTGGCTTTCGCACCAGGAAGCAGTTGAACTCATAGTCATATTCGCGGGAGAAGTCCATGATCCCAAGTCGGCTGGTTTTGATGAAGAGCTGAGCGAAGGCAACGTCTGCCGTGCCAGCCTGAAGCTCACCAATCATGCCATCATGGGTGCCGTTTCCAAGGTCCTTGCCCCAGAGTTGTCCGTCGGCAGGCTTGTCAATGGTGAGGACGATATTAAGGGACTCTAAAATTCATATACCTTAGCATAAAAAGGTATTTTATATGTTTTGAAGTACCTGCTAATGCAGTTGTAAATGTGACTTCCAGACCCCCATTGACTGTAGTCCCATTCTCAAGCACAGTCTGGGTAAAGTATGGTGAGAATGGCACTGCTGCGGCATGAAGATGTCTTCCCTTAAGATTGTTCATTTTTGTTTCTTGGAAAAATGGCAATCCTGCTTCAGTTAGAAACTCTTTGCCAGTCCACACATTCTTCTCTATGAAGGAGAAGCTCTTGTCAAATCTGGACTCAAGAATGGATTGCTTTCCTGGGAATATATGCCATTAATAAACATGCACCGTTAGCATTGAGTTCACCTACCCTGGTTTGCTGGACCAACAATAAGAGTGTAGACAGACTTTTGAAATACTGGATGCATTTGAATGAACTTGGCGTTATTGGTTAACACTGCATAACGCTTTGTAGGGCGAATGTAACCCATAAAGTTGTCCAGATAAGCTTCTGTCTGATTCAGCTCAAGTTGTGTTAAATCCATGATTACAAGAGGGCAAGATTTTGCCAAAGGGGTTTCAAGCATATTAAGGGAGTTCCAGTCAATATAATACCATGGAAAAGGACCAAAATCAAGCCTTGTAGACATTGAAATACCAACAGCACACTTTAGATTTGATATTGAGCTGTGTTCTATAATTGCCTTTATGAGACGACTTTGAACTGTGGATTGAGCCAGGAAGGCAACAAGGGCCAATAAAACTCTCATGACTCCAAATAATGTAATTGTTTCAGGTGCTAGTGTTAGACTAGAAGGTTTAAACGCGCGTCACCTCCCGTTTATAAGAGTCGATAGGCATTCTAAATCCATTAATTTTTCTCCAATACTTTCCTGACGAGAATATCACCATGTGGCACAATTGCATTGACAAGGAAAATATGGCTGACAAAAAGTTTTGCTAGACCTTTGGGACTGTTAGGTGATGATTATATGTACGGAGAAGTTTGGTAACGGGACGTTTTTGTAACTGAATGTATCTGATAAATTTAATAAATGATAGGACTTGCTGTACGCGTTTTAAAACCACTTCAGACGTTTTCCTTGTATCTCATGTACCCTGACTATACCGTGTTTTGAATAACACAGATACGAAAACAATCTTGAAAACCCACGCTGCGTTTTATTTAAACAAGATTATGTTTATATTAAGCATTTTATCGCCAATAACATAACTAGAAAGTCAGGAATACCATAGTACAAATAGTGGCGAGGAGTCGAGTACGTAGTATTTTCAGTCGGTCATGACAGAGGGCACTTGGAAATGTCATTACAGCTTAGTACTAGATACGTACGTATATAGCAATCCAGGTAGCAGTCGTAAAAGTAATTTATTTATTATCAAATCCCGGGAAACGCATGTCCCTGACTTCCAGACATTTAATATCGAGTTCCATAGACTCGCAATCTATGCTCTTAACCTTGGCTCTGAGGAAACACCAAGATAGCATGGTACATCCATGATACATTGATACTGAACCATATCCTGGCACTGCAAGTTTCTTCTCGTATAGACTAATAAAATACAATAATTTGCATAGTACTTCTTTGTATTTCAAATAAACAAGCATAATGATAAAATGATACTGTACGTACATATAAAAATGTGTTCCGACAATAGTTCTAAAATTATAATTTTTCCTACTCTCGTCAATAATCACATTCGCAATAATTAAAATATAAAAATGTCTGCAAGTATTCAGGGACGGGTTCTATCTCCTCTTGCCCTTAATTGAGACCTAGACCGACTTCTGCCCAAGGAGGACGTGCCTGACCCTCCGCGGAGCGTCCTCAAAACAATGACATCCGACGCTGGCGACGTGCTCGTGGACGACAGCAGGGGAGACGAGGCCGTCACTGTACGGGAGGTGCTGGGCACTCCAGGCAGGACCAGGGGCTCCCCGGACAGGTCCAGGACGGCCTCCTGCTCCAGCACGGGCACCGGGGCTGCCGGCGGCTCTGACGGAACAGGTGGAGGGCGAGTGGCCCCTGCAACACGAGCACTGCTCTGTCTTAGCGCAGCCACGAGGGGCGACCGGGACGAGAGGAGGAGCTGATTCTGTGGAGGGGATGGCGTCGGGTCCGTGGCTGGGGTGGAGTTTGAATGCGCATGCGCGGCTTCAGTCGTGTTGGAGCGTGACCGCCGGGCTGGCACGGCTGGTTGCAGTGGCCGGCCAGTGCTGGAGCTGAGGTGCGCCTCTGCGGCGCCGGTGCCACTGCGCATGCGTGAGATGAACGGGCCGTACAGGCGGTACTCTTCAGCGGTCAGAGGGCGGGCGTCGGCGCCTAACCGGGTGACGTTGAGCCTCCGCTTTGTGTCGATGTCCTCATCCTCCTCGTCCACGTATTGCGGAGCTTCGTTAACCTCTGACGACTCCGCGGAGGGCTCTCCTCCGTGCACGAGATTCATTAGTATGTCTCCTTGCGCCGCGCCACTGTGTCGCCGCTTCTTTGGCAGAGGCTGCCCTCCATTCTCCCGCCTCCGTTTCAACTCCTCTTCCGACAACTCCGGAACCTTCTGCAACAGGTTGATCTCCCTCGCAGACGGCTCCAGCGCTCTCCACGTGAGAATGGCGCCCTCCACACTCTTCCTCAGCTCACTGGCGGTCAACCTGGCTGCGGGGTCGACCAATAGGAGCTTCCGAACGATGCTTTTGGTATCCTCCGAGATCCGGCCGTCATCAGGGAATGTGTACTTGGCTCCTTTGATCTTATTGAAGAGCTCTTGCGGCGCGGCGTCGTAGAACGGGAACTGCCCGTACAACATGGTGAACAAGACGACGCCAAGCGCCCACATATCGGACGGCTTTCCCATATACGGCCGGCCGCTCAGCACATCCGGGGATATGTACGCCGGCGACCCTCTCTGATCTCGCAGCGGATCCCGCTCACTCATGAGATGCTTGCCAAGACAAAAGTTTGTCAGCGTGACGTGGTTCGACCGCGAGTCCACGACGATGTTGCCCAGCTTGAGGTCTCTGTGGACGACGTTCCTCGCGTGCAGCCGCTCCACGACCTGCGCCACGCGGTAGAAGACGGCCAGCGCCTCGCGCTCGTCCAGCTTCTTCTCCCTGATCACGTG
>LR141959.1:0-11369 GCA_900659605.1 Tisbe holothuriae | reverse complement strand
ACTATTACAGACACTTACAAAATCACAGTAGGTTAAACAAAATTTTATTATACAATGTGTAGCTAATGTACAAACCTATTTTAGATTGATAAAAACTTTGGCTCCCTCCACATTGGCCAAGGCTCCTCTGTCAACCTCACCATTGCTCTACCACAGTCTTCAACCAACACTGACCAACCAGTCACCAACACTGACCAACAGCTGGACAGAGCTCAAATCCTCCAGATCAAACAACTCCTGCCACCTGAGCACCGTTATCTGCTAGACGCGGTTCTTAAACCGGACAATCGGCTGAGGCAGGATAGTGTTGACTCAGGCCATGATGAGGAAATTGCCAGATTGGATGGAGATGGTGATGAGTTGGTCAAAGATGGTGATGAAAAGGATGAGGAGAAGGACAATGATATCAAAAGTGATGGGCCAAGCCGGGTTACGGAGGTGCACAGGGAGATTAATGACAATGGAAACTATGTCATCACTATTAAGGTAAGATAAATGATATCAAGTTCTAGATTATCAATTATATTAATAATTATATTATATGAGAACTGAGCATCTTCATGGACCTAAGCTTCCATTGTTGAGTCTTTCAGTTTTGTTGAATCCCATTTTCAGTATGTCATGACATCAGTTAATGTAATTGCAGTTAATAATTATGTCTTATTATTACAGACTGTCCGCCAACGTGTTGTGGAAGTCAAACGTGATGTTGTCAAAGTCTTAGTAAACTGTGCCCTCCTATTCATCACTGCCCTTCTCTTCCTTGCCCTGCTCATATTGGTGCTCATCTATGGTGGACATGAGTTTACAGCAGGGCACTTGGGGCATGTTCATCAGCACGGGCATAGCCATGCCGCAGGAGAGTGTGAGAATGGGACAATTAAGAGTGCAGGACACTTGTAGTGAAGACAGTACCATTCAAGAGACAGATCCATGACATAGCCAAGTATTGTGGAAGTCAAACGTGATGTCGTCAAAGTCTTGGTAAACTGTGCGCTCCTATTCATCACTGCCCTTCTCTTCCTTGCCCTGCTCATATTGGTATGCATGGTGCTCATCTACGGTGGGCATGAGTTTACAGCGGGGCACTTGGGGCATGTTCATCAGCACGGGCATAGCCATGCCAATGGAGAGTGTGAATATGGGACAATGTCATGTAAGAGTGCCGGACACTTTGTTGTAGTGAATGCAGTACCAATCAAGAGACAGAGCCATGTTATAGCCAAAGTGTCAATGTGAAGTATGTAAGAGGGATAAAATACCAATCACGAACTTTAAATGAATGTTCAAGAGTACGATTATATAAAGATATATGCTGTTAATGTTCCTTGTTTGGCTTACATTATGTATAATCTACGCAATTGTATGTAAGGAAGTACATATCCTACTATACATATTGCTTACGTATCAATCAAAAATACATGGCTGCGTTCTGTTCTGTATGAATGCATTTTTATTTATCGGCATGTACTGTATCTGTGCAGCACCTGTCCTAATATGGGCAAAAACATACGAAGACGGATAATGTTGTTTTTAAAAAAACTCAATAATGCCATACAGTGAATGAATGCTCTTATTAAGGCTGACACAATTTATGGCTGACAAACTGTTACACGACTTCAAATCTGCTTCCAGCTCAAGAAGATATTAGAATCACGACAACTTACAATATTATATGATAAATAAAATTACTCCCAATGCCAAAACTACGCTAATGAAATAAAGTTTCAAACTTATGAAAGCATTTCTTATTTCCGGCTTATATAACTCACCAAAATTATGTTTCGAAGCTTAGTGCGTTATTCAAATTATTTGAAGCCATACAATATAATACCGCGGTGACCCTTCGTCTGTTACAAATAAACATTTAGAGACGAAATATGTGTTTTAACATCATTCTAACCTCGATATTAATCATAGTGTCTCATCAGATATTATCCATGCCAATAACTAAAGACTCCACCCAGATATTCCTCCCGCCAAAGGCAGTGTTTCAATCCGGCCAGAGTGAGATTGAAGTTAAATGTTCTCTGAGGACGAATAACGGTTCTAATAGTGGTGTTAAATGGGAGTTATACTATGAAGAGGGGGTTATATCCGGCACTGAAATCATTTCGAATTGCCTTAATGTTTATGTGTTGGACGATAATGATGCCTTGGACAGGTTATTAAGTGAAAATGAGACGGAAGAGAATTTTAATGATACAATTTCAACTCCAGATGAAGCGGTTACTTCTACAGATAACAGGTATTACTTGCACTATTACTTAATACTTTAAAAATAAGGCTGTTCAGCTTAAAATTTAGGCCTACTCAAGGGTGTCTTTTATTATAACCTGGGGCCTACATCAAAATAAAACTTTATGAAGTAAAACCTCCCCTAAGTTGTGATAAATTAAGTTCGGTTTGAAGTAATAATAATTAACAATATTAACATCAAAATGTAATTCAGTAACACTTAATTATAGTGACCCGGTAATCCTCACGAGCACCCTTCTCTTCCGATTAAACCTCTCCAACACGGACGATTCTTCCTGCCTCGATCTCCTACGTAATGAGACCCTCCGTATCGGAGGAGCCTGCTCGGAGGAGGGAGGCTCCCACTCGGAGGTGTTTGAGCTGTCATTTGTGGATGGGTATCAGCCTCCGAGTCGGTGGTTTTCATGGGGTTGGTGGAAAGGGACACCGGAACAGATTAAAAAGTACGTTACGAGTATATTTGTTTATTGTAATCTCTAGAACACATTAATTTTTCAATAACATGTTAAAGACTCAAATTAAGCTTGGTGCTGCTATATAGGTCTATATACGCCGTTTAGTAGGATAATAATTCAGCTCAACTGCCTTCAAAGTAAATAGTAAAGACTCAAATTAAGCTTTAAGCCTTACAAATGGAAAGGTTGACAATTTAAACTTGACATACAACACGACGCGACGTTTATTTTAAAAGGAGTTGACATACATTGTTTAAAAGGCTAATAATTAAGCACAACTGTATTCAAAATAAATAGTTTAACCTTGAACTCAGCGTGCCCTCGTAATTATGCACTGCATTGTATAAATGATGTTTATTGAGTAATTGTATATATTGATGTTAGAGTAAATTAGGAATTGTATTTATGCTCATTATTTTTTATGGTAGATGTATTCATTGGTGGGGCACAGCAGGTATGGAAGGCACATTGTATTTTATATGACAGAACATACATTTTTGGGGGTTTAACACCTTTGAAGTGTCTGCATGTGTCCGTATCACGACTTTGTCGGATGCTCCTTAATGCTGCATAGCAGGCACCTTGCAAACTGACTCCAGAAGTAGCTCGCATGATATATCATTCCACTTGAAGTGTCTGGGGCTTGTACCATGTTGGAACTGAAAAGAGTGATAGTAATTTATTGCTAATGTATTAGAGAGGTCTAAAACAGGTCTACAATACAGCATCAGTCTGTATGTTGGTGTTACTGCCTTGGAAGGCATGTGAGGTCCTGTGAGCCACTTAGGCAGAGCATAGAAAAAAGCTACAGAGCTGTATATCATTCTGTAACTGTCCATAGGCAGAGACAACTGCAAATGAGCCAACCATTTGAGCCAACAAGAGGAGCTGGTCAGCAGCTGCTGTTGTAAGTTTTGCCTAGCTAAGTTCATCTGAGCCAAGAGTGTGCCGGTTGGATGAATATATTCTCTAAGCTTTTACCTATCTACACTGTAGAGCATTATTCGTAATCACTCACCGCCCACCAATGTGCACAGTTCTCCTCTCCACCCCTGTTATCTGGCTGAACCCAATCCCAGTTGGTCCAAAATGTAGGAGTCCCGTCGGTGAAGACAAACTTGCCCTCTGTGTCCAGGTCATTCAGCCCCATCCAGGCGCCGTAGCCCTCATTACGGTTGAAGGGGTGATGTTGGAAGAGACCTATAAAGGGATTATTATTTTTGAGATCTTATGAAAGGTAGCTTGGACTGGGACCAAGCATTGGTAAATTACATTTATTTTACAAGAATTACAATTACATTTGTTTTAAAAATCCAGAATTACGTAATTCTAGGAATTGCAATAACATAGAATTACAGATGAATTTCTTCAAGAATTACATTTTGCACGAAAATATTAAGAATTACTTTTCAAATGTAATTCTTCCCAAGGGACAGGGACAGAAGTATCAGCTCAGAACAAGTTGCTAAAGCCCGGTTTTTGTTCTCTTCTCTTTTGTGCTATTCATGTTATGAAATAGAAAATTGGTTCACATAAACTGCATCAAACACGATCAACCGCGTGTTAGCATGAATAAAGGAGAACATACTGGCTACCGCTTTGACAAATCAAATATATCCTCTATTGTTTTATAAATATGTATTTTAAATGTTACCTTTAATGTATTCATCCTCGGATTGACTATGAACGCTAGCCAGATCAGCACCATCAGCAAGGCAGGCCTTGTGCGCATCCTTCCACGTCAGCTGTTTTGGGTTGAACTTGTAGCAGCTCCTGAAAGCCCAGCTGAATGTGTAGCCATTGGGACAGACTTGCCCTAGAGAAAGTAAGAATTAAGAGTTGGATGATACCAATATGCATACGTTTTTATAGTTACCTGGACCCCTTCTCCTGCCTTCGTCAATTTCGATATGTGCTGAAATCATTTCAAAAATATTATTTTATTTTAAAACCAAATAGTTTACCAAATACCAACCCATTAAAAGAATGCTGTAAAAACACAGAAAATGTTTTTTTTTCTTTTAACATAAATATACATAGCTCTTATTTTTTATGAATTTAAAGGAAACATTATTTTAGATAACTTACTATGGTGATTTATTTTTACATTAGCTGGCACTGCAAAGACCGTTTGGACCACCACGATTAACATAATCGGGACAATGATCCTCATGGTGTAAAAAGAGGTTTTTTTTCTGCAGTGAGTGTTTCCTGAATACTACTTATAAAACGACTGATCGGTCTGACCATGGATACTTAAATTCTTGAACATTTCCTGGGTTTCCCCAACGAGAGTGACAGATTGAATTATAAAATACGCTCTTGTCTTCCGTCCGCTTTTCTTGTCCGTTCGCCGCGTGGATTTCCTAGCTCGGTATTTGATTTTGGGGGTTTCCTCATAAACGTACCAACAATTTGGGTAAAACACCGTAGATAATAATTTTAGAAAATATACATATACTGCACATTTTTAAGGAGCATTTATTAATAACCATCTGATAGGCTAAATGTCAGTTGGCTTTCTCTGTATTTCGGTACTCTTTCCTGAACGTAAATATATTAATATTTGTCAATAATAGCTAATATGTTTTGTAAGCTAGCTCATCTGTACGTTTAGTCCCAAATACCAAGGCATTTGTGAATGAACGTACTATACAAATAATGCAAACTTGTCTCAATTAAATGGCATGTCTACGCTTGTCTGTATTGTTAATTTAATCATGTAGGAAATACTAAACAAGTCTCCCTTGCATCATGACTAATTCTCTGATAGCCTTTTGATTGGATTTATTATCCCGAATACCGATACTCATTCCTGCGGCTGGGAAATGACTAGAAAGGAATAATAGATTAATAAGGATGGTAGTAATTAACTTACACTCCCGTTTTTTGTAAGAAATTATACTTGTGTAAGCGATGTTTTACCAGAAATATAACAGAGACACGACATGCCTCGTATTGTAAATTAATGTCTTTAGTGGGTATATTTTCTCGAAAAGAGGCTGCCATTTTATCCAGAACCAAAAAATGTAGCTTTTGGCACTCATCTTTTTAGATTGTTTGTTAATGTCTTAAGCAACGGCTACACTTGTAACTAACTATCAAATGTCCAAGGAGATCCAAATGTCATTAACCTCAAACCCCGGTTTCCGTGCACATTTTTCTTACTTAGGCCGCTCCCAGACTGGCGTTTTTGCGCATGCTGTTTTCGCATTTCTGCCTCCACTCAGCATGCCTGGCTGGCTGGGAGGAAAGAAAAACTGCCAACAGAAATAGAAAACAAGGATGACAGAAATGCAAAAAAGGACGGCAGAAATAGAAAAAATTCTGGCAGTTTTTGCAAAAATGGCCAGTCTGGGAGCGGCCTATGTGCACGTTTTTGCACGTAAATATTTCTTTTCTTGGCCTTCAAGTAACAAGGGAAACATTTTCGAGATTGACCTATCATAACGTATAACGTACGAGTAATATCTGCAGGCGGCTAAAAAGTTGTTTTAGTTACTCAGGATAGTTAGTGAACGCAGGACTGGTGTTTGTAAAATATATTTTCCCTGTTTAGGAAGAAAACTTGAGGAAATCGAGAAGCATATCAAAAGCCAGGAAGTTTTTTTGATGATTATTAATATGTTAAATGAGCCCAAACATCGTCCAAGTGCAAACAGTGTGCTGCATCAGTTAAGGATAATTGCTAACAATGCTTGGCTCAGGTAAATTATTAGACTATTATACATGTATTTAGGAAAGCAGCTGTTACTTACTTCATTTGAAAGCTTTTTAACTTCTGGGTTTGCTTGGGTTCCTGGATTGGCTGTATCAAAACTATTTTTGATCCCTTTTTCTTTATAATAATTATAGTTGCCCTTGTACGTCATATTTTTACTCAATAGTATATATCTAGTTAAGCACGAGGACTTTTCTTTTTAAACGTTTCAGAATGGTTGTTGGGACAAGCTTCTCCGCTGTGCCAGTAAGGTTCTTGTACGCAGTACTTGCTTTGTTGATTATGGGGATTTTATGCTTGTCAGCAGATTTGTATTATAATTGGATTCCGGCAGGTACAATCATTTATACAGCATAAATATGTTAAATGAATAAGCAGTTCCTGGTGTTTTTCCCTTAATTAAATATATTGTGCAAAATATGTGTTACCTCTAATAATTATTGGCAACTATTCACAGTTTCCCTTTCCGGAACCCTTCTTGTAATTGGAGGGGTTGGAACAGTCTCTACTGAGGCCGTGACCTTGTCACGTGCGACTTGTTCCTTGAACTTGCCGGACATTCTGACCAATGATTCCTTGTCTTTTGTTCCTGGGACTGAATTTAAGCCTCTACTGTGTGGGCACTATGAATGCTATGAGCTTGTCACATTCCAGAAGAAATGGATCGAAGTGGACGTAAAGTTGGTACATTGCAAAGGGTATAATGATCGAAATCGGTTCGTGTGTGGACGTAGTAAATGTTATGAACTTGCGGAATCCCCCCGAAAATGGGTCAAAACAGGATTCACCCATCGACACTTCAGCTCAATACTTGACTATGAGTTTTATGGTTCATTAAATGAAACAAATGATCTAGGCAAGACAAGAAAATTTGTTAGATATTATTTGCTGCATGTACTATAAATATTTTAGGCTGCTTTAATACTATCAAAGGACATCCAACGGACTCTGGAGAATTTATCAAGGGCCAGCCACATGATTGTTATACTCACCAGTTTCTACTAACTGAAGTAAAGTGCCATGCCTCAGTAAATGATACTCACTCAATAGCAATCGTGAGTTTTGACATCAGCCACTTTACGGATGAGACTACTTTATGGAATGCGGTCATTATGTTGAACTATGATAGCAATACATGGCAGACAGTTCCAACGAAAGATGATGTCATCAAGTAAAAAAGCAACTAAAATATGTAGTAAATATACCTTTTTTATATATTTCTAGGTCAAAAGAGCTCGTAGCATGCGGAACTTCGTTAAAAAAGGATGCTAGTGGGCTACAGTTTGTTGTAGCCGGCGGGACGCTTTCATATTTTGCTCAGAAGGACGTTTTTATCCTTGATTTGGACACCTTAGAGTGGGTCATTACAAATGATTTACCATGGAAGATGTTTGGAGCAACCCCTGTACAGTATGAGGATTCATTTCTTTTGGTAGGAGGGATAGGAAGGACAGGAGATCTTCTGAACACTATATTATACTTTGATTACAAACACCAATGGTTTAGAAAAATTGATGTGGAACTATCGGAGGCCAGAGTCAAGCCGGTCGTGATGTTTGCTTCTGAAGATATATTTGATTGTTTGTGGTAACAAACATAACATGAAATATAATAGTATATTAACTGTTAGAACATGTGGAAGTAGTTTAATTTACCAAGTTCACTTTTCTATTATCTATACATCATACTGTTTTCCTCAAAAGCCTTTAAGTTGTTGGACTTTTTTTGATAATGTATCGAGCCGACCGATTAGTCAATTGATATTGATATCGGCCCATATCAGGGGGCGTTGCTAATTAGTGACCAACATCAGAAACGACCGTGTGTCATGCTTCATTACAATGACATTATAGAACCTTGGAGGAAAGAAGAAATATTGGAGACGAAGAAAAGTCAGCTGTCAAATTTGAAGGAGCTCTTGGTGCTTTTGGCGCGCGGTCGTGGTCGCAAGTTGCTTGGACCCTGTACAGGGACCCAGAAGGTTGTAGGTTCAAATCCCCCCAGCGGCATGATGATGAAAAATTGCAATCATGGTGGTCTAGTGAATGAACCGAAAGATAGTGTCCAAAAAATATACAATAAGGGATTACCAGTAAAATATATTGTTTAAAAATATTGTACGCATATACATTTATTGATATCAAGTATTTTTCACATAAAGGAATTTACATTAATTTTGTACAATAAATGTTGAACAATTTCCACCACTATCGCAAATGCAATCCCAGTTGACGTGTTCTTATAGTCTATTGAATGAGGGTCTGCTCCATGCTCCAGAAGAAGATCTAAAATGTAGTTTTATATTATCGAACGTATGTTATATTATCAAAATATATTGTCATTGCATATGCATTGGTATATACAGGTACTCACTCCTCTATAGTATAGAGCAGTACCTGGTATATAGTATCATTACAAATCACAGACTTGTTTTAATAGCTAAATGTTCTTCAAGTACCTGATAGTTCCTTATGTTCTCTTTCTATTGCCTCTAAGAGACAAGATCTTCCCCGCTTATCCTTGGATTCAACTTCAGCTCCATGGGAAAGGAGCAGCTCTGAAATACAAGTGATAAGACTTTTATATTAGCGTACATGTAAACTGTTACGGTTGATCAACTATACCTGCAATTTGCTTAGCTCCCATTTGTACTGATAAGAAAAGGCAAGTCTTTCCTGCTCTGCTCTTTACTTGAACATCAGCACCAACCAAGAGAAGCCTTTCTGTAACATGCACGGGTAGTATTGTTGTAGTAATGTGATATAAAGTAATAAGAAATAATATATTTTTATATATGTTACCTGCCACTTTAGCAACCTTATTAATTGTTGCCAAGACTAAGAAATATTCCCCATCTTCTGGTTTGAAGTTGGGATCATCAATTATTATTCCGTGGGATAAAAACAGCTCTGAAAGAATAACATAAAAATGAATGCGCATAACTTTATTTCCAAACAGATTTCAATTACCGGCACATTCCTTGTGTCCATTTTCCACTGCCACATAGAGACAAGACCTTCCCCGATCATCCTTGGCTTGTACATTTGCCCCATGGGAAAGAAGCAACTCTAGGAAAAATACTTTTTATTTATAATTTTGATACAATACCTTGTTTTCTAAATACCAGCGCATTCCTTATGTCCATTTTCCGCTGCCACAAAAAGGCAAGACCTTCCCTCATTGTCTTTTGCTTGTACGTCAGCATTATGAGCAAGAAGCAACTCTGACAAAAAAAGCATAAATTAGTAATTTCAATATAATCTCTTGCTTTTCAACTTTAAGCACCTGCGCAATCCAATTTTCCTTTTTCTACCCCCACAAAGAGGCAAGACCTTCCCTGGTTGTCCTTGGATTCAACATAAGCACCATGATACAGAAGCAAATCTAAAACACAATTTCATTGATTGATACAAATTGCAAAGATTATTGGAACTGATGTAACACTCTTACTATAATTTTCACTATAAATTAGCATACTGTGTTATCAAGGAATCCTTAATAAGATATCTGAAAATCTAGGCTACTCATGTTGCTGGAATAGTACGAATCGTACCTTGGTGTAATATACAGTAGTTCTAAATACTACAATTTAGCTTTAAAATATGAACCTTTTTAAGACGTTATTTATCCTTCCTCATTGCCTTTTTTTATTGATTTACGATTAAAATGACAGCTCGGAGAGTTATGCTAGCTCAACAGTTGCGTGTGTCCAGCAATGTTCGCAATTAGAGCTTTAACTCTGTCTGTAGATTATTACAGAGGTTTACAGTGGGCTCAATTATGTGAAAAGTGGCACTGGCAAGGCGGTCTTAAGATATTTCTTGATATACGTGCAGTATATCGATGTTGAGTTATTAAATGGTTATATACCTCTAGTAACTCCAGGATTCATGTTGTAATGAAGTGGTGTCATGCCAGCCGTATCCTTTGCTTCAACATCAGAACCATTTGTAACGAGGATCACTGAAATGAGAGAGTTATTTGCATTAAAAGTGAGAATACAACTCATAAACTAAGGTTCAAGTAATTGGGGAGCGTGGTGGATCATTGCATTACACTGATTTTCGTACGTTTGATTTCACGTTTCATAAATATGGTAATGTTGACCTACTTGCAATAGAGGCGTCCCTGGTAATGTGAAGGGGAGTCCTGCCCTTAATATCCACAGCTCCCACATCGGCCCCATTTTGGATCAGTAGTTCTAAAATGAAGACATGCATTATAGTTAAAATATCTGCAGATAATATTTGAGTATTATAGAGACAATTGTGTAAAAAATATGTACAATAATCTGACGCGCAAAGTTAATTCGTTTATGGCATAGAGAGTCATGTTATTTTTACGCTGAGGCGCTGATCAAAGAATACTATTGAGTAAATTATTTCTCTGACTCTCATATTACATTAATATGTTCAATGATTGTTTAATACAGCTTCTAGTACCTCATAAAAATAATGTACTCTACCGAGTCTTATGAGAATCGCACATCATCTTCATTCTTGAGTGTACGACTGCAGCTACAGTCAACATTACGTTCAATCACTTCAATGAAATCATCAAAAACTATTTTATCACCTGCCAGAGCAAAGTTCCCCCTATTAACTGCCTCATGAAGAACTGACCACACTCCATCAGTTAGATTGACGATCCTGAGCCTCTCCTCCTCGGACGTGCACCATGAGATTCGCTTACGAATGATAATCAGTTTGGACGGCCAAAGGGAGGCGTCAGACTTTTCACAGTCAGAGAAGAACTTTTTCTCTGCATCAGTCTTGCATCGTCTGAAAAGAAGAAGAATCGTATTATACAATAAAAATGACTTAAATAAATATCATGTAATATTCAAATTAAAAACCTTCCCGCCGAGCCTGGTCGCCGCTATTATCGGTTTCCGACTTTAGTGCGATTATAGCAATCCCGAGAATAGCGCGACT
>LR141958.1:0-11367 GCA_900659605.1 Tisbe holothuriae | reverse complement strand
CCTTAAACTGTGATCTTCTATAGCCCAAGATTTATTCTTTGCACCAAGCCATTTTACTTGCTCATCAATTCCATCCTGTATCCATGCCACAGCTTGGACATTTGGACTTGGAAACTGACCTTGGTTTGCAAAGATAATCTAAAGTATATTAAAGCATGTTATTTAATTGTACTGTATGATATTATTGTATTATTGTTCACTCACTGTGTCAGGATCAAAGTAGACTATCTTGTTAGTTTTAGTTGGAGAATTGATTAATGGCCAGAATACAGCTTCAGGCTTGCATGTAAGCATGCATTTGCCATAGCCAAGTTCAGTTGCGGCTGGAAGAAAAACTTGCAAAATTAGTGATTTAATAAGTTAAATCAGAAAATGTACCTGCATCGTTTAAAGGCACCGTCCTGGTGCATCCTTTGGTCTCATGACATGCGTACGTCCAGGGCTGCAGATCAAGTCCCTTGACGCTGTTAATGAGGAGATTATTGATAACATTTTACTTAAAAGTCAGTACTGATATAATTAACATTATGGTGTTAGCCCAAGGTAATGTTATTATTTAGTCTACAAAATTATTTTTTCTTGTACATTGTTGCCTCTACCCGGTCCTGAGATTCCAACTCCACTTTCTGACTAGAATACCATGCCATTGAACTGAAAGGACCGGACGAAATTTTATTAATTGTTAGTACTTTAAAAAGACATGTTAGTTATGTTAACAATACCTGACGAGCAAGGTGAACGCGATGATTAGAATTGTCTTTCTCCTCTTGAATATCATTTTAGGACTAAATTTGCATCACTACTCAATTGGAAGAGATAACGACACTTGTTGATGTTTACTCAAATTGAACGTCAATGAGAATGTGTTTTATCTTGTCCAGAGCTTAGCAGTTGTATTAGAAATTAAGCTGAGACCATGAAATCGTGTTTTTGTTATAACCTTAAAGAGCACTTTTTACATAAAGTACGACAAATGAACTGCAATCATTTTTTATTGCTCCATTGATGCTGTTAAACGTTGCAAAATCAGCGGATTTGCAAAAACACAAGATAAGGTGCATTTGCATAGCTTTTTTGATATATTTTGAAAAGTACGTGTATAGTACAGCTATCTTTCATTTAATATTTTATGGCCCCGGACACTGTCCTCCATGGAACCTACACCAATCAGGTTGTAGCTTGTCAGCCCTGACGCCACGTTGAACCAGCCTTAGTCTGTGATGATCAATACGCTGCTCAGCCTCACTCCAGGATGTGCTTGGATTGGTCCAGAGCCGCTCAGCCATGGCTGAGGCACGTGGGAAGATCTTTGCTTCCACCATGGTACCATCAACCTAAAAAGTAAATTTATGCATGGAAGGTTATTTTAAAGGCCCAAAAAGTTACTCTTTCAGTCCACATGGCTGCTTCTTCTCCAAGCACTAAGGATCTCAACTCCTCATCTGTTCTGTCATCAAACCCTCTGTCCTTTAAAATCTGAACTGGGTCACTCTCGTATGGTAGCTGCCAACCTATTAATTTTACTATTAGCAATATTCCCGTTAGGATGGTTAAATAAAAGCTTAGTACCAACATATGGTGCACACCATTCAGGCTTGAACCCACAATCCAAATAGAGAGCATCATGATTGGAGAATATCATTGTGAAGTTATTCCTTGCAAGGACCTCAATTTGTGTGTTTTCCATGTCCTATCAAAGTTGAGACACATTGTTTCACTTTCAATATATATATATACAAGTATTATTTTAAATTCTTACATCAGCATATGTCCACACTTGCACCACATAGTCATCCTTGGATATCAAGTTGATGTGATCTTCATCCGTGAGTCCGCTTGACCAGATCACAACTTCCAGGTCTTCCACATGATCACTCACTTCTCGAAGCTTAGCTGAGGAGTCTGCCTGGAACTCTGTCCATAACTCATAATAGGCTACAAATATATTTATGACTTTAATAAACAAACCAATTTGATCATTAAAAGTTGTACCTTCATCGTCAAATATTCCTTTTCCATTCTCCTTAATGTGGTTTGTAATGTCCACACTGCTCTTCCAACAATCCATGTTGACCTCATCTGCACCCATGTGAAATGTATCATACTGGAACAGATCCTTGAGGTCTCCATAAATGACACCAAGCATGTCAATGACTCCAGGGTGGGTCGGATCAATCTGGAAATAGCTGTTAAGGAACAATGCCAATGTCAGAGCTAGGGACAATAATACCTGTCCACATGGGGGCTCCACACAGTATGAATACCAGGGCTCCTGGTAAACACACACTGTCATGCCTTCAGCCTCTGGAAATTGCCATCCTGCTCCGACATGAGCCGGTTGATCCAACTCTGGAATGACTCTTAATCCTCTCTTTGCAGCATACTCAATCAAATCTTTGACAGTATCCCATGTGTAGATGCTCTGAGGGTCAAAGGCTCCATATTGGAGCATCTGATCTACAGGCGGTGTCTTAAGTTCCAGCGGAAAACTTTGTGTGTCAGCAAAATGCCAGTGGAAGACGTTGAGTTTTGCAGCGGCCATTCCATCCATGATCCTTTTGAGCACTTCCACTTCTAGGAAACATCTTGCAGTATCAACAAGTACTCCCCGATGGCGGTACACTGGCGTATCCCTCACAGTAAGATTGCTGAGCATGATGAAGTTTTCAGCAATTTCATCATATTCCATGGATTGGAAGAGGGATTCAAGGGCATGTCGGGCTCCAAAGTAGTTTTGGGAGACTATCCTGGCTTCAATTTTGTTGGAGCCAGAATTATATGAGACCCTGGAATTTTCATGGTTAAAAGTAGATGCATTTAAGGCCTTTTAATAAGGATTTAGTACCTCAATTGATAACTTTCATCGGTATTCCTCTTGATGCTAGATCCCATATCAGTGAAGGAAACATAGACATCCACACTTTCCACAGTGTCAAATACACCTTCTTTCCCCTCTACAGCCCATGAAGTCTCCTTCAACTCTAACCAATCAATCTGTTCATCAATCCCCTCTTCAATCCACTGAAGAACTTTTTCAGTGACATCTGGGAAGTCATTTTTATTGGCAAAGTTGATCTGAAGAACAAAGTGTCATATAAGGAAAGCATGCTTTCAAAATACTCTTACAGTGTTTGGTCTGATGAAAACAGTATCTGCCGTCCGTACAAACTCCCCATCGACAGTGTTAAACATTGGCCAGAAAACTGTATCCTCCTTGCATGTCAACATGCACTTTCCATAACTCAAACCGGTGGCATCTGAGAAACAGAAAAACGTGCTTTCATATGGTCAATATTTCTCGTACATCTCTCAACCTGGCTGTCCCAACGGAGCTACTCTCGTGCATCCTTTAGTCTCATGGCAGCTGTAGGTCCATGGTGCAAGATCCAAGGCAAACGTACTGTTTCAAATACATGACCTTTATTTAATAAGTTTAAATTATATTCCATACGAACCCTTTGATGGCACAAAGAAGATAAAACGCAAGATAAAAGTGCTCTTTCATCATATTGTCTTTTAAGCACCAATAAGGCGCATGTCAAGTGCACGACGGAAAGTCCAATCAGAACCAATTTTTGGCACACAAACAATATATAATGCACTAAGTGTGAGCCTTGCTTAAAGATAGAAGAACAAGAAAGCCAAGAAATTGCACTCACAAAAAACTTTCTGCAGAATCGAAGCAACTATACACGAGACAGCTGGAAAGCGATTCCTAAAAGGAGATAAATAGAAAATAGTTTGAAGTGTAATATTATCGCAATTATACAAATACAACAAAATTGACAACCCGGAATGTTTTATGGCAAACAACATTTTGCCACTTTGTTTTATTATATAATAATCCAATGTTAACAGTTAATTTGGTCTACAGTCAATTGATTAAATAAACAAATTCTTCTTCTTATCTCCTCAACAGCATGATTGCCATCATTAGCACAGCCTGCAACACTATGGACAGCCCCTGGACCTCAGCGCCCGACTCAGTCGTCGTTGAGTCTGAAGGCGGGACCGGGGTTGTCGTCACCTCTGGCTCAGGCGGGTTCGGGTCCGTGGCCCCGTCATAACACTGCCCTCCGTTGCGCCGGCACCACTCTGGCTGGAGTCTGTCAGCACGGACGCCGCGTTGGGTCAGCCGCAGGCGCTGGTGGAGCATACGCGGCTCAGCCTCATACCAGCTGGTACTAGGGTTTGTCCAGAGGCGCTCACCGTAGGATGAGGCGCGAGGGAAGATCTTGCCCTCCACTGAGAAGTCATCAGACTGAAATTGCACGATTATAATGACTTAATTACATCTAATTGGGTATAATTACCTGCTCCACCCACATTGCCACCTCCCCTCCGAGCACGAGCTCCTTTGCAGCCTCCAAGTCGTTGACCTCTTTGTCCTCCAGGATCTTGTAGATGTCATTCTCGTACTGAGCCTGCCATCCTGTAAGCAAACATTTATTTTTTTGATCTATGCTCATATCTCGTGACAGTTACCCTTATAAGGTGAGCACCAGTTGTTTCCGGTCCCCACCCAAGCGCCGAAACCGCAGTCCATGTAGGTCGCGTCCACGTTGCTGAAGATCATGCGGTAGCCGCCGTCCGCAAGGTTCTTGATCGTGTGGTCGTTTGTGTCCTGAAACAGTTAATAAAATTGTGACCACTGTGCAATTTACATACATACCGATATATCATGCTTCTTATATAAATCTTTGTGTTGATATGTAAAAATTTACTGGATTCCTTTTACTATATCATTGGCTCAGCCTTCATGCAAATAATGATTATCTTATATTTGTCTTTACATGTTATGTTTCTGCTCAAAAAGTTTGCTGCACCATGATTATTTTAGACCTGCTGTGGACATTTTCCATTTGGTCGATTATCCCCGTGTGGGGAATTCTTGGAAATTTCAAGCAAACAATGAATGTTCTGCTGACCCCCCAACCTCAGAAAAGAGAGAATAGTCGAGAATGAAGATTTACAACGTTCCCACTGGCAAAAATAGTTGGCAAGCCAACTCGCAAGATTCGATGGAATCCACTTTAAAATGCGCCCGGAGCTCATCTTAAAGGCCTAATTAAAAACTAATTGCTGGAAGAATGCTCGTATATCCTACACAGAATTACTCCCCATACGGTTCGTTTGATCTTAAAGGAGGGCCCGGCAAAATGAGTGCAAGAATCCGTGTTTTGTGTGTCTTTTCAAAGGAGGAGAGAATGGTAAACACTTGTCCCAACTGTCGAGAATTTAATCTCGACGTTTTGTTTCTGCATGTCAAAGGAAAGTTTAATAGCGGGACTGCTGAACACATTTCGCACAAAGAAGACCCGCCGAGAGAATAGATTTTTTTAATCTCGGACTTTGACATTTGCACCCAAACACATAAAATGGACTTTCCTTCTGTTAATTTCCGAGGAATCTGGTTTAAAAACAAATGCAATGTCAAACTCACTGACAAATTCTGAAAATCCTTCGTAAAGAATTGTTGTGAAATAGAAATCCATTCTCGGCGGGTAGATTCTCGTCATCATTCTCCTAGAGCTCCTTCTATCCCTTGATGAGCAAAGAAGAAAGAGACAGAGTACGAAACTGCCAACTGGCTGAAAGCCTCCATTCTTCTTTCACATCCCTAGTCATAAACGAGGCTATAAACGGTAGGGAAAGTAATTCGTCAATTAAACCGTCAGAAAATGGCGGAAAACGGTTGAAAAATGCCAATACCGCACAAGACGGACGAGCGCCAAATACATATTTGATGGGCCCATACACCCGAACTCCCCGGAGGTTTGTATTCGCTGCCAAGGCCTAAGATTCCTATTTGTTCTCACTTTAATCTTACGCACAATCGCCAAACTGTGCTTAAAGCCACTACTATGTATGTGAGAATCCTGCTCCTATCGAAAATGGCCTTGGGGCTGTGAAAACGAAACGAGCCCATTTCGAAGTGAGAGAAGAAGGAGCTTTCACCTTTAAATCTTCTTCTTCTTCTTCTGCCTGGATGCCTTGATTGACTTTGAGAAAGGCGGGCGAAAACAAATTAAGACGACAAGGAAGGAAACCGGGTTAATTGCTTTCTCTCCCAACTGACCGTACTTTTTGACTTTCCAGGAAATGATTGGAAAGTTTAGATGCTGAAAGTGAGCCAACCAGAGCTAACGATTAAATCTCAGAATATTAGGAAATCTTTCTCGAAAAGGGCATCGAAATTAATGCTGCCCATGTCTTGGGAATACTTGAGTTTAAATTAACTCCTACCGTTGTATCAGTCCAGATTTGGACAATGTACTGGCTGCTGGGCAGCTCCTGAATGTGCTCCGGGAGTGTGAGCTCTGAAGTCCACACGATGATCTGGAGGTTGTCAGGGTCGCCATGGGCCTTCATGAGGCGTTCACTGGAGTTGGCCTGAAAATATATGAGGAGGAATTTAGATTTGCGACTACTAAACCATTGTGCTTTGTAGCTCAAATCACCTGAAACTGGCTCCACATCTCCACAAATCCTTCCTTATCCAGCCCCAACCCGGCCTCCTCAGTCATCCAGTTAGTCACCACCTCAGTCGAATTCCAGCAGTTGAAATTAATCTCATCCGCCCCCATGTGGAAAGTGTCAAAGTTGAACATGAGCATCCACTCGGAATAGATCTTCTCGAGCACGTCGTAGATCTCCGGCTTGCCAGGGTTGAGCTGCCCGCACGGCGGCTGGACGCAGAACTCGTACCAGGGTTCCTTGGCGTAGCAGACGGTGTAGTCCTCCCAGCCGGGCTGGTTCCAGCCGCTGCCCACGTGGGCGGGCTGGTCCAGTTCAGGGATGACCTGGATGCCTGGAAGCAAAATGCGGCAATATACCTTCTATATCTTTTGGATAATGGTTTCCAAATAGGCTTGATATTTTCTTGGACATGTTACTACCCTTTTTTCTTAATGAAACTCCATTATTGTCTCTAGGGGGCTAGTGTCAGAGACTCATATTACAAGATTCAAATAAGGCTTGTGTAAGCTATTGTGTACTTTCTTTTCTTTGAGATATCAAATTACTCACAATTTTATGACATCGTTTACATACATACGTCAGTGCAGTTTAATAAATACCTCACATATCGTACGATTATTACTCAACTCACCCCTATAATTCGCATGCTCCAGAATCTCCTGAATATCAGCCTTGGTGTACACCTGATCCTCACTATACGCCCCGTACTGAGTCATCATCTCCAGCCCCTCGCCCGTCATCTCAATCGGAAACGTGTTCGTGTCCACGATATGCCAGTGGAACACGTTCATCTTACTCGCACCCAGCCCGTCAAGGAGCCGCTTCAGCACATCCTTGGAGATGAAGTTCCGCGACGTGTCCAGGGACAGCCCACGATGGCCGAACGCGGGCTTGTCATCCAAGTCGACATTGTTGAGCATGATGAACTCCTTGCGCAGGTCGTCAAACTCCATGGTCTGGAAGAGCGTCTCAATGGCGTGGCGGACGCCAAAGTAGTTCTTGGCGGTGATGGTGGCCGTGATGAGGTCGGAGGAGGTCTCCACGATGGTCAGGGAGTACGACTCGTCGGTGGTGCTGGTGATGCGGGGCGTCTTGGAGGAGGGGCCGAAGCTGATCTGGATGTCCACACTGGCGCCGCTGCTGCCGTCGTGGTCGCCATTGGCGTCCTTGACTTTTAACCATGCTTTCTATAAAGAAATTGTATTAGTATTTTGAGTAATACTTGCTTCCAGGGTTGTAATATAATGATGCACTGGTTGATGTCCAAATACCTGTTCCTCGACGAAATTGTCAATCATAGTGGTGGCGTTGAGCTCCCTCCCGTAGTACTTGAGGTTGCCCCAGTTGATCTCGTTGGGGTTGATGCTTGTGAGCGTCTTGTCCAGCTGCTTCATGTCCGTGGGCAGCGGCCAGAAGAGCGCGTTGGGGCCGCACGTCAGCTTGCATTCCGACTCGCTGGTTTCCGACAATGCCGAGCCGTACGGGGCGACGCGTTTACACCGCTCAAATCTGTCGCAGTTGTATACCCATGGTAGTATTTCAGCACTAAGTTTGGAGGGAAACGAACAAAGTTTAGTTCATGTATTGACCTAATAAAGGAAGATTTTAAGCGGTATCTTGAGGATGGACCAACGATCCTCACTTTGGATAGCTGACATACATCCTTGATCAGTGTCTAGCCAGAGAGGCTTGTTATCTAAGGCTTTATGTTATGCACTTACTTTGCATTTTGATTGTAGGAGGTGATTATAACCAGTGCCAGAGCGGCCGACGCCAACCAGATCCTTCCCATGACGAATAGATGAAACCGATCAAAGCTTTATTAATATCGTTTCACTTGTCAATCTCACGCTCTCATCGTCTGACTGCGGATTTTCAAATCATTAATATGTTGATATGAGATAATTAATACGACGGCCGATTGCACGCATTCAAGGCATCGTTTCACGTCAATAAATAACTGATAAGAGAGCTCAGTCACCGGTCAGGTCATATAAACATGAAATCACAACTAATACAAGGTGTCAAAATTAAAGTCACGACACTTGTAAATACCTCACGATTCTTTAAACAGCTCCACTTTCCTATTCTACTGCTTGCTCTACATGATCTGACCTCCAAAAAACTTGTTAGTATCTCCTGCCGCCGCGGCCGCGGCACAGCACAGCGTACGCGCATGTGCGTCTGCTGCGGCCGCGTTTGACGTGCGCACATAACACAGGTAGAAGGGGAAACCAAGTCCTTGGGTTGCCGTCGCTACTGTGGTCACAAGGGGTTGCTTGAGACGTGTGCATTAGGTTTTCTTTATTGGGATAGATAGCTTGATGCATGGGCGGAGCTTTTTAACCTGTTGGGGCTACTTTGGGGCTTAGAGACGCTGTTGTCTCTGGGTGACAATGGAAAATTGATATCAATGATTGGGTTGATTAGGACCATAGAGCTATTATATAAAGCTCTTGTATAGTAGGTTCATGATTAGGACAGTTATGGCGATGATTTGCGTGGGCAGGAAAATGGATGTCTTAATAATGCATTTATTTATCATATAAAATATAACAATTGAAAACGATGCTGACAGGAGACATGAACATATTTAGAATATAATTTAGTTGAATTAAGTACTATAGCAAGCAATTGCTTGCTATAGTACTCAAGTTGAATCAGCGAAGAATTTTAGCGCTCAATGATTGAAGGTAGTAATCTTAGTACAGAGTAGGGAAGCTAGTACAGACTAGAACAGACCAAGCAGTTCTTTTAACACTCATTAAAGGAGTAATTGTCTAATTGAAGGGTGAATACCAATTGTACATCTAAAGTGGCTTATCCAATAGGACCAATACCTATCTGGCAAGAATATGCGAGTTAATTAAAATATCCTTGCTATCCCTGCATTATAAATCCACTGGGGCAGAGTTGGTCAGTGCAAAGAAGGACCAGGGCAAAGGTAAACCGCCTCAACATATTGAATCTAGGTCTGTGTCCAAAGACGCCTATTTATCTTCTATACCGATTATTCCAATTTTTCACCTCCCGCTTCATATATTGTCGACCAAAAGTGGTTAAATAGGAAAAATTGGTCATTTTAGCCTTAACAACACTCTTGAGGGGCGTGCATGTCCTCAATAGGGCGTTGTATATCAGTTTTGACTTTTTTGTTACATTTTTCACCCACATAGATATATAAACTGCATTAAAATATTTTAGGTTTGCTGCCGTTCCGCTCGCACAAAATTAATGCAATCTATACGCATGTAAGTAGTTATTACTACTTACATGGCAATAAGTCTTAGAGAGAACATGAAATTATAATTGTTAGACAAGATTAAGTACTATAGCAAGCAACTTAGACAAGATATCATATGGAAGAACATATCAGCATAAAATGAACAGCCAAAACGTTTTATATTTTTTGCAAGTTCGGTTCGATGCACAAACTTGGAGAACTCGACCTGACTACACATTTTTTTCTCTTTTGTTTAATTGCATATAATTTTAATTGATATTCTGGCAAGTCCTTTATACTTCATTCAATACACTTGACTACAACACAGCACTTTTGATATAAGAAAACACCCTTGACAACCTTCTCTACTTATTCTCCGTCGGCTCGCTGGCCTTTGGCGGCACATACGGCGTTCGTTTGGGCTGAACTGTCCTCTCCTGATACGGGTCGTAGGTCCGGATCTCGGGCACCTCATAGAGCGGCTTCAGCGCCCGCCTGCTTCTCTCCTCCGACCGCCAGTTGTAGAATTCCATCAAGGAGCAGACGATGAAGGCGCCAATGCACGCATAGCCGAAACCCTTGGCAACGTTTCTACAAAGGTCTTAGAATAATGTTCATGTTAGAAGGTATGTTTCCGTTCCTTACTTTGGCTTCGTTCCCTCCGTCTGAAAGGACTTTGCCGTCCGAGCCGCCATCTGTAAAAAGCCCGTCTTGGGCGCCTTCGGAATGGCACGGAGGACACCGCTCAATAACATGGCTAGTCGGGAATTTAAGCTAATGAGCCCTAATTAGGCGTAATGAGTGGAAACTGCAGCAAAAGTTCTGTGAGGCAGATGTTTGTTTTGATTTGTCAATGGAGTAAATGGGGCAAAGAAGGGATTGCAGAGAAAATACTGCCAAAGTGACTCTAAAATACGCAAAATTCTAAACTGAACACTTGCTGCTAACATAATTTTATTTCCAAAGTTTAATTTTAGTACTCACGACAATATTATCTGCTTAAACATGCTCATTATTCTATTTTTCTTGTTTTTACTTCTGTTCCCGTCTCTGTTTCCCTTTCCGCGACAGCTGACTTTTCAACAATAACAAAACAAACTCATGCTGCAAAAACAACGCATTTAAAGAAGTGGTGAAACTTTTTAATTTGTAAAGGCTTCAAAGTGACTCTTTTTGGTATTTGAAGCCGATATTTCGTAAGCCCTAAAGCGCCATCATGCGCATCGAGAAGTGCTACTTCTGCGGCTCACACGTCTACCCTGGAAAGGGAATGACATTTGTCAGGAACGATTGCAAGGTACGGATCAACAAAGTGTACATGATATATAACCGTGTACAATGTCCTCCTTGTGTTCCAGATCTTCAAGTTCTGCCGTTCCAAGTGCCACAAGAACTTCAAGAAGAAGAAGAACCCCCGTAAGGCCAAGTGGACCAAGGCGTTCCGCAAGTGCGCCGGGAAGGAGCTGGCAGTCGACCCCAGTTTCGAGTTCGAGAAGAGGAGGAACGTGCCAGTCAAGTACGACAGGGAGCTGTGGAAGAACACAAGTAAGTTAAGATACTGTATAAGCTACAATTTGAATTATAAGCTACAGGGTGTTTTTTATATAGTGTCCTATTGTAGGAGCCCAAAACTGGTCCAAAACAAGACTTTTTGAAAGTCCTTA
>LR141957.1:0-11367 GCA_900659605.1 Tisbe holothuriae | reverse complement strand
TTGGTGCATTCATAGTAGCATTCAAGGGCTGATGATAGAGTCCGTGGGAATGGCTTGTAGCCGGGGAGATCGTTGCCTTTATAGTCCTTGCCACGCTATATACGAGAAAAGAGACTTAAAAATCGTTGGAGTGATACGTATTATCATGCATACAAACTGTTTTACTGTATGGTAATTTAATTCAAGTTTAACCGCGTTTCAAATGGATGTACACAGAGAAACTTAACTTAAATAACAGTTACTTGTTCCACGAGCTTATGGACTAAATATAATAATTCAGAATTTCGAATTTCGAATAGTTATTAACTTTTACTTAAAGAGACTCTTTAACTTTTACTATAAAGATGTATCAAAGAATGTATAAACATTATTAATTTTGTACTTACTAAAAAGCAATTGCAGTTTATCAGCCCCGAGATCACTCCAACCACTTCTTCAGTAGAATACTCCATTCCATCACTGAGTTTGCATGTCTTGTACAGCTGATTGTAGGAAATGGACTGACAAGATGGGGAGCTTTGGCAATGGGCAAAACAATCTCCAAAGCTGGCAACGGAAGACTGAAAATTGAAACGGTATGTTATTAACGTAGCCCGCCGAGATTCGTTGTCAGCAAAGTTGGACCTGTTGTCCAACTGTCAGTTGGAAGTTCAACAATAAGGTGAAAATGGGCATTGTGTTACTCTTATAATAAGATACCAAAGCTGCTCTTTACTGCTCAAGTTGTTATGTTAAAAAGAGACAAAAAATATATCTTAGCCGCGAATATTCAGCATGAAAAAGTCCGTCATTCTGTCATGGAGGCCATTAAATTTGATTAAGAAAAGTCAAACAGTAATGTTTCATTATCTGAAGCATTATTTGACAATGTTTATTTGAACATTTGAACATTGATGAAATAAATTATTTCATCAATGTTACCTCTAATTCCACTCCTCCGACAATTCCCTTTCCCTCTTGCACACATGGTTCAGCACAACCTTTGAAAGCTCCAGCAACATCGGTCTCGTCTCCATCTCTAGCTTGCATGGCCTAATAATGACGACAATGTAAAATGCTGTGAGATTACGGACTATTTTAGAGCTCAACTGTAACTGTTAAATAATTATACTCAGACAAACATTGGCTGAATCACTTATTGAGGAAAAGTTCAGTCAATGTCTTTACTTTGACTGAACTTTGACTTAGTTAGTCATATTACACCAAGGAATTTGGATATATATCCAAATTCCTTGTATTACACAGACGACTTTTTGAATTGTTATTTTATTTATTTTGTGTAAGGCAAATAAACATAATAAATAACAGCAGCTGCTGTGGCGGAATACTCAAAATGTCACATTAATAGTTTATATATATTTAGCAATACTTCATTAAAAATATACTTTATGTGCAAAATACTCGAAGACATTACAATATAGAGAAAACATTCACTAGACATAAAGTGACTCCAGGCTAATTTTATTACTTTTATAATCGAATATCACTTACCTTAAAAATTCGAAGACATAATTATCAATAAAAGAGAAAACACCAAGTATTGTTGTAACTAGTTACAAGTAACGAAGTTACTGTAACTAGTTACATTTTTGGAAGTAATGGATGTAACTAGTTACATTTTTCAAAAGCAGTAACTGTAACGGGAACTGTAACGAGCTACATTCCCAAAAAGTTACAGTTACTTTTCTTCAAGATTTTATATAATAAATGTTTAAAATCTGCAGGCTGAGTGAATTGGGAACTATTCTCACATTGCCAGCATATGGTACCAAAAATTGGCTTTTTTAGTTTTTCAAACTGAACACAAAGTAAAAAGTAACTTGTAACTGTAACGGGAAAGTAACTAGTTCCTTTTGCTAGAAATGTACATAACTGTAAAGTAACTAGTTACATATTTTGGAAAAGGAACTGGAACTGTAATCGTTACTTTTTAAAAAGTAACTTTACAATGCTTGGAAAACACTTACCACACATCAAATTACTTAAGGCGTATTTCATTACTTTTCTAATCAAATATCACTTGCCTTCAGCCAACATTTCTTCACACTGATTCCAAAGCTAAAGTACTCGCACTTTGGATGACTTCTGCATATATCATTGCACTCTCCAGAGTGTCGAATCCCGTCGTATTTCTCGACGTCGTTGCCATCCCAGGAGGTCAGAGAGGAGCAGGCTGAGGGGGAAAATAGAGTTCTTTAGTTAACTCTGACATCTCTTAAGTAGGTTGTAGATGTCTTTAGCATTTGCATGGTTGTTGCTATGATCTTTAATTGCATAAATATTCTTGAAGAGAGGTCTTTACTCTTTAGGTAGTGTAACACCGTCCTTGGACGAATTTTTGCATGGCAATTTCCGGGCCCAATGAGAATGAAGCCAAAAAAGTCACGCTGTTATAATATTTTATACCAATATGGGTATTCTTAGGATTTAAATAAAATGACGATTGTACAATAACTGGTTTTCCATATTGTGGTTAAGTCAGTCTGCTCTTATTTGAGTCTAGCACAGCATAACTATTTCGTGCCTTACCCCCACACAAGCTCTCCCCACATGAGTTGACTTCTCTCTCCTCCCCTGGGCAGAGAACGGTTCTATCCCCGCCTTCTTCTATAATGTTGCAACTCCGAATCCGTGTCTGGAATCCCTCAATCTCACACGTGATGGTACAAGTGGTCCACGTCGTCCAGTCAGTCCAGCCACCTTGGAATGTATATCGGGGTTAACGTCGTTCTGAGTAATGAGGTGATATTTGTTCTGAAAGCACCGCAGACCACCCTCTTGCCGGGTGCAATACAACAGACCCGACTCTTCAGCTGCTCTCCTTCATGCCAGTCAGCGACATTCGATTTCTATTAGAGTAGTGCGGGTACCCGGATCCTTCCAATTCTGGGATCCTTACGGATCCGGGCATAGTAGCAGACTGAAGCCGGTTTCCGTTTAACTTTTTTTCGTGCTAATCCACCCGTTAATCCTGTTTGAAATCGTTTTTGTGTAGTAATTTGTTATCTCGAAATCGGATTTCGCGAAATCCGGAAGGACGGAAACCGGCCTCTGCGTATAAATATAAACTTGAAACAACAAAAATATGTTGAGAGTTGGTGCTGGTTAATACGTACGTAGAGCACCTAGTAATAGTTCATAGTCCTAGACTCCTAGTTCAGAGAGTCATTCTTGCTGATGTAGAATGACTAGTTTAATGGCTATAATTGATGAACCATAATCTGTAGGGTCCTCCCCCAAGACTTTTGGCCCGTGTTCATGTATGGATAGCATTCTGTAACTTTTTAAAGGCACCTTTTACCTGTGGTTGTCGTATTCACCATAGCATGATCAGCTTCACTTCTTTTCTCATTCTCTGTCCCTTCATAGAGCAGATACCAGGGCAGTACAATGCACAATGCAATGGTTAAAAATAGGCACTCGTACATTTCAATAACTCTCCTACAGCCTGAATGATCAGGAAAAAAACTTGATTTGTCATTCAGTCAGTCTTGTATGTGTAGATCATTATATATATGACTTGTTTTGTATTAATGTAATTATAGTCCTAATAATGGACATACACACTATCAACAACCTATAGCCTAGTTTGGGGCTACTTACAAATATAAGGATGTGGGGTTTGCAAAATACAAAACTACGTCGGTTTCGGTTTTTAGGGTGCGTCTACACGTGAGGAAGATATTCCGAAGATATTTGGAATATCTTCTTTGCTAGTAGTAAAAAGGGAGGAATATTTTTCTCTGCGCGGCTGCTTTAGAAGTGAAAAGGAGGAAGAAAAAAGAATATATTCCGAAGATTTTTTTTTCTTCTAATGTAAACGCAGCCTTATGTAAACCGACAATTGGTTTCCGGTTCGGTTTTAACTTATCTAGTAAACAATGGCACTTTTGTTACACATAACTGCATACACATAAATTAAGTTGTACCAGCTTAAATTTTCGTACTAACCAGTTGTACATAAAATTAAATACCAACATATTTATTTCTAGTAAATGTTTTATGATGAATCCCATAATTTCAAAAACCAACTTTTTGCAAACCGACGTCATCGTCAAATTCGGTTTTCGGTTTTCGCACGTTCTTAAACAAATGCTAATAATATTAGCATACTACCTTCTATTCTTCCCAAATTTTATAGGACAAGGCAATTACTTTTATGATATTTGTTTGTTCACAAAGACTAAACCCAAACAAATAATTGTACACAATTACTTTTATCCAAATATTATTACTGCTGATCATGACGAGAAGATTTCATTAATGCGGTGAGCAATTAAATGTAATTAACATATTATTAATTGTGTGGCCAAAAGTATTGCCTCACGTGTATCACAGGTAACGTGGAGTAATTCTACAAAAACGCGGCATTTTTTACTTAATGTGCGCAGTAGGTTCAATGCAATGATGGATGAAGAAGAGCTGTAAGTTACGTATATTGGAGTACAATACGCGTTTGTACGTATGTACATATGTTTCCCGGCCTCAGCGGATGGATGTTTCCATTGTTCTCCAAAAAACTGCCGCACCCAGTCTTGTCATACAGATGGTAAGCTACTGGCAATCCCAGCAGTGGCCCCTCTTGCCCTTGTGGCGTGCTATTGCAATGAACCTGAAAAAGTAGTACCCTAAAATATATAAAAAGGGATGCAAAACAAATACTTTAAAAAATACACATTCTTCGTCTGTGCTTCGCCGATAATGTGTGATATTAGGAAGGGAGCGGCTTCTTTTTGAATATGATATTAAAATGGTTTGGGTATATGCAATTAGGCTGTTCTGAGCATTACAAATTAATATATTGTATAATACAGACGAAATGTCATGAAAATATAAATGGGCTAATGGGGAAGCGGAATAAACTAGTTACAGCAGACCTCGGAATAAACTAGTTAGCACCTCCAGAATAAACTAGTTGGGAAATGTCTACCACTGGAATAAACTAGTTAGGAAATTTCTGCCTCTGGAATAACTAGCCTCTGCACCGGAATAAACTAGTCAGTGCAGGCAGGGATGAGGAACAAACTAGCCAGATGCTGAATGTCTTCAGGACTCAGGAGCACTCCTATAAAATTCATGACTGTGGTGAATGTGAGAAAAGAGATGTGACAGACTCAGTTGAATCAGTTCAGAGATCGATGAAACACCTCGACGGCCATGCTTCGCCATTTTCTGTCGGCGGACACGCCTTGTCAACTATTATCAAGCCGCCGTCTGCGCTGGAAATGTATCGCCAATCCAACAGTTGCTATGTCATCCCTGGTTATCCTTGCGGAGTATATATTAACGGTTGATTAATATTGGGCACTCATTCCATCGGGAGCATTATATTATGATACTGATAACTGACCCAGGGATATTTTGGAACCAAGATGATAATTATTCACCAACACTGGATATTGGATATCCTGATATAGAAGAACTTAAGATCATTCTGTCGTCAGAACTGGAATCCGGACGGGCCAAAAACTAACCTCGTCTCCATCTCTAGCTTGCATGGCCTAATAATGATTACAATTTAAAATGCTGTGAGATTGCGGACTAGTTTAGAGGTCTGTTACAGTTTTCACTGTTCAGAAAAATAGTAAATAGCGGCTGGTACTGTGGCGGAGTACTTTGAATGACACAATAATAGTTATATGTTTAGTAATAGTCTATTATTTAAAATATACTTTTTTGTACAAAATACTCGAAGACATAGCAATATAGAGAAAACATTCACTAGACATAAAGTGACTCCAGGCTAATTTTATTACTTTTCTAATCGAATATCACTTACCTTAAAAATTCGAAGACATATCAATAAAAGAGAAAACATGCACTAGACATAAAAGTTACTTCATAGCTTCAGACTTAGTTTATTACTTTTCTAATTGTACTTGCCTTCAGCCAGCATTTCTTCACACTGATTCCAAAGCTAAAGTACTCGCACTTGGGATGACTCCTGCAAATATCATTGCACTCGCCAGAGTGACGAATCCCGTCGTATTTCTCGACGTCGTTGCCATCCCAGGAGGTCAGAGAAGAGCAGGCTGAGGGGAAAATAGAGCTCTTTAGTTTGCACTGACATCTCTTAAGTAGGTTGTAGATATGTATTTAGCATTATTTTGCAGGGTTGTGTTACTGTAAAACTCATCGTCTGCTGAATTAGACTTTAGTCTTTGAAAGAAATTTTGCATGGCAATTTCCCGTCACAATGGGAAAATTAATAAGTAGTTATAATATTTTTTTTACCAATGGTATTCTTAGGATTTAAACAAGGCGGGTATATTTAAAGGTTGCGCAGACCAGAAAAGTTATGTTTCCGCACTCTGGGAGCAGCTAAAACGTGTGATGACGTCACGTGACTATGTGCAGAGAAATGGTACTAACAAGCTTGTTAGTACCATTTCTCTGACTATGTGAGACAAGTGAGCCAATCAGAGGCCATTCTACGTGAGACAATCAGTCAGCCAATCATGAAGAAGCAAGGGTTGACATAGACCTAATAGATTTCTGTACCAAAGATGTTTAAAATCGGACAATTTACTTTGGTTCATAATTTGTTTTAATCATATTAAGTTCAAATTTACCTACTTTACTACTATATATTTATTGTAAATATATAATTGTCTTCTGTGACAGTGCTCTAAATGATGTTTTCAAAGTTCTAATTTGGACAAAAGAATCAAGCTCGAAATCCCCCAGGCTTGTGGCGCATGAGAGGGGGACGGCAGAATTATTTTTACAGAAAAAATAAGCAGCTGCAGATTGTGACGACGTCATAATTATTATCAATTTATTTTGCTGAGGAGTGCATTGCAGCAAATTTCATGTTTAGGCAATGTAATGGAACTACTAAATTCCTAGGATTACCCTACTTGTTCTTAGCTTCATCTGTCTAGTAAAAGCAGGTGCTTTCTTATTCTACTCTGTATCCAAGTTCTGCCAATCAGCTCACCCACGGAAATCTTGTCCCCTTATGGCTGTGCTACTCCGCTTCACCTCTATTATATCGTCTTGCTTCGCACGCAGAAAAGAGAGGCTTCATCACACAAACCATGTGATCATGTTTCCAACTTTCCAGCTATCTTCTACACTGATTGCTTGTTTCCAGAAAATAAGGAGAATGAGTTTGTGTTTTCCAGAGTGCACAATAGAAACACACACGACTAAACAATATGATAACAGTATACGTAACTGGATGTTTAGTCGGGACATATTTCCCTTATACATGAGTACCCAGCAACAATATCTTGTAATTAATACTCAAACTAGATTGGATGGAGCTTTCTTTATCTTCTTGGTCTTGGTCTTTCTATGCCTTTTGAGCACAGTTACAACAGTACACAATCAAAACAATATGTAACTTTTTTTTCTCGTACTCGTAGTAATTAAGGCCTCTATTTATGTACAAAAATAGTATACTATTCGTTTTAAAAAGTACATAAATGTAGGGGAAATGTACAGCTGAACATAATCATATGTTTATGAAGTGTTTCAATAGTGTACTGAAGATAGTTGAATTCAAACTACACCAATAATTATTAACTGCATTACAGAAACTAAATTTGCCAGTAACCAAACCAATTCGAATCCCAATAAAAGGACACATTTTTAAGATTAACATCCTATAGAGCTGTACCCATTCGTTCCCGCGCTCGGAATTTGAACTCTTGGCCGGACAGAGACTGTGCTCTGATTGGCTCCTCAAAATCATAATAAACCGTGGCCGGACAGAGACTGAGCTATGATTGGTTGGATCTGTCCGGCCAAGAAGAAATATTTTGAATTTCCCAGAGCGGGAAACGAATGGGTACAGCTCTATAGTCCCAAGTTCCTGAGCTAGCTGATTTAATCTGCGCGTGTTTTACGTTCGGGGAATAAATTATTTGATAGATGACAAGTTAATTGTAGTCAAGAATAGACGCACTGATTACCGAAAAGCTTGTGAATAAAACACGTACACCGCTGTCTCAGTCTACTTCTCGTATATATTTCATTTGTTGGGTATAATTCAATGATGCTAGAACAAGATAGAATACATTTTATACTTACTTTCGGTACAATTTGATGTACAATTAGCTGAAGTTGAGTTGTCAGAGCCGGGATCTGGATCGACATTGCCACCGGCTGAAATAGATATATTATCATATAAATGACATTAAATTAATTGATATTACATTATTGACAAAAACTGGATTAGAATGTCCTAATTTCCCTGAACTGAAACTTATATTCTCGCTGTCTCTTGCAATAGGATTGCATAAGATGCAATGAAAAATAGCCGGACAGAACAAACCATGAGCTTGCCAGTAAAAATCACATATTGACCGCGTACCGTCTCTAGCCTAATCTTCTCTCGCTGGCATTATCTAAGAAACAACAGCAAAGTCTATATAAAATAAGTTATCCCAGAGTAGAACATATACAAGACTGTTTACTTAATAAAATGCCTTTAATTGCTCACCCGGTAGACACGATTTATACTCTGCTGGTTCGAGGAACATTCCATCCGTGGTGCACATAATTGGCTCCCTGTTGACGGCGCCGTACTGGTTGTTGCCGTCCAAGAAGAGGCCGGCGGGGCACATGAGGTTGACGCGGGTGCCGGTGATGACGGCGGGATCGGAGTCTGTAATGGCGCACAGTGGTCTTACTTATGTATTATCCCGTTGTAAATTAGTTTTCCTCGTGTAAAGTATTAAACAATGATTATTCAAAGGGATTTGCTAAAGAAGATTAGCATTTAAAGGCCAGGCTTGTAGATTTAACTTCAGGGGCGAACTGCACGGCTCTTTCCGAGTGTTACAAAATATGTATGTTTTGTTATGAGATCATTTCGCAACATTTAAAGACTCAAGTTAATACTTTCGCTTTCCAGCAAATTTTAGGCAATCAGATGTTTGTTGAAACTTGAAAATAATGAAAGGATTTAAAAGTTATACTGGTTTATACGTAAAGCAAAGCTGTATATTGTTATATCTAGATGTGGAATTATATCGCTTATTTCATACCATGCGGAATGAATCCCACGAGGGCCAGACTGAGATCTCCAATGACCCTAAAGTTGAGGAAGTTGAAATTGGTCACGCCGGGCTCCACAAAGAAGTCAAAGGTGTGAGAAGTCGAAGTTTCTGGAAGTGAAAATAGTGCGAAATTATATGTGTTGCTAATAGTTTAAACACAATATATTGTGATAAGAGGTGCGGTTTTCATATTTAAACCCGTTTGACGGTGCAAAAGGTTGTGGTTCTCATTTGGATTAATATTCTTAAAGAGTACAACACTGCACTATAAAGTTGACTAAAAAGTTTGGCAAAAAGTATGTAACAATAATTCAAAAAGTCCAACCTCCGAAACCATTTGAAGCCCTGTGGAAATGTCCATTTCTTAAAGTTTAATTTTCATGTATTTTGCATCATAAGGTTAATGACAGTACAATTAATTTTAAGACATAAAGAGGCATAAAAATGGATTTACCTGCAATAATTTCAAACGCTCCAGCGCCCTTGTCAAGAATAACCTTGACGGAAATCGGATCTCTGGGGTCCAATGGGAAAGATTCAATCTGAGCTGAAGGCTATTAACAATATACAGGTTAATGTCTGATTAAGATTTAATACTAATTAGTGCTACCATGAATCTATTATCCAAAATAAGGGTATCATTGGCAATGTTGAACACCATTGAAAGCACTTCACTGCCTGTAGTGTCTATGAAACTAATTGACGGATCCAAAGCAACCTTAAGAACACTTAATTATAGTTAATTATGCTACTAATATTACATTAGCGTTACCGATGCGGCTAAAAATCCAGTCAAGAAAAAGTCTAAAACTGGAGCATGGAAATCCGACGGAACGCTGGCTGAATACGGGGATGTGCGGCTTGTTTCAGTGAATTCTAAAATTAATTAGTAGTTAATTTTCCTAATTAATTAGTGCAGGTAATTATACCCATAAAGGCTTCAATTGGAGGATCAAAATCGTCCGTCATTTCTATGACGAGTTTTGTGTAAGTCGGTGGTTTGGGCACAAAGCGGCAGTGGGTGGCCTGGCAAGGCAGCATGTCCGTTATCTTGAGACTCCATGTCTGTAAAGATTAAGCGATATATTTTGTATGATATAATGTTGCTAGCAAAATATATCTTGGTAGATGCTTTCAAATCACCTATAAAATTAATGGCATATTGTTACTACAGAAATGAACAAGGTTGTTGGTGCTGCAGAGCACTGCATCTGGTCCCTGAGTCATGTTATTGGAGATGCAAATTGAAAATTCAAACTAAAGAATAGAATTAGGGCTGTCAGGTACCTTGAGCCGGACTAAACGAATTCCAAATTTAAGTTAGATCAATTGGACTGTACAAAGATCATGCCAGGAATCCGCAATAAATACACTTATAAAAGTAAGAATCAAATGTTATTTTTTGTATGAATATAAAATATAAAATTTCACACTCTCACAACTTTTTTGATTTCATAAGTTACCTTCTAAATTGCACTGGTTATGAGTTATTAACGTTTAAAATCAAACATCTTACGCTAAACACCCTGTATATTATTTGAGGGATTATTTAAAAATGCCAACTAGTAATATGCGCCTCATTGATAATAAAAGAATAAATAACCATGGTGTAGGTCGTGAAAAGAGATACCAAATAATTTGGCGGCTTCTTAGAATCAGCTTTCAAGAGGTGTCACTAAATTAAGTTGTCGTGTTACTTATATTTGCATAAAAGTAAAAACGCCTTTGAAATATAATAAAAATGTGATTCGTATGACACTTAATACATCTACTGTTGTTGGAATTCAAGACGGCTTCAATCCGTCTATGTAGGAAATAGGAATATAAGATTAGAAAATATCTTAATAAAATTTTATTAATTCAGCAATAATACTAACGTAACTAAAGTAACATTATACCTTGACATAGTAAGTTTACAATGTGAAAAAAATTCCAGAAAAGTTTGATAATGAACTTGTTTGCTGGGCCGGTTTTGTATCGTTTTCTCGTTAGATGGCAACTCCTATGAGTGGAGAAATGAGCAGAAGCAGCGGATAAATGAGTGGAAATGTCATCTCTTTGCTGATTTTTAAGTCATTTCTCTGCTGCTTCTGCTCCTTTCTCCACTCACTGAGGAAAGAAAACTCTCGTCTGGGTCGCTTCGAGTGCTAGCAAACAAGTTCATTACATCGGATTCCTTACCTTATTCCACTGACACACCGCCTCCATGCTATCAATGAGGTTAAACGGGTCCAATACGTCAAAGAACTTCCTGTAGGGCCCGCAGCCGTAGATGGCCTTCACGCCGTATTCGTCACCGCCGGTCCAGTACCGGGTGCCGCCGGAAGGCTTGGAGGGTGGGAGGCCGGCACTGGCGCAA